>ML097690.1:664-64548 GCA_003697995.1 Taxidea taxus jeffersonii
GCTGTTCTCCTTGGTAAGTGAACTTGGTCTTGCCTGGATTTCTTGTTGATCTTCTTGGGGAGGGGCCTGTTGTAGTGATTTTCAAGTGTCTCTGCCCCAGGCGGAATTGCACCGCCCTTACCAGGGGCCGGGCTAAGTAATCCTCTCAGGTTCGCGTTAGGGAGCTTTTGTTCCCTGAACGCTTTCCGTAGAGTTCCGGAGGTCGGGAATGAATAGCGGCCTCCCAATCTCCGGCCAGGAGGAGCGGAGAGCTAGGTGCCCCAGTCTTCAGTGCGCCCTCAGAGAAAAGCGCTTAATCACTCCCATCTCCCCAGCCTCTGGCCGCGCTTGGAGAAAATCACGCGCAATCACTCCCATCTCACTGGCCTCTGGCTGCGCATCTCTGCATCTCTGGCACACAGCCCCACCTGGAGTCTCTGAACCCCGCAGATCCCTGGACTCTTCCAGGTCAGAGTCTCCCCGGATCTTGTGGGGACCCCATGCACAGAGCACCAGCCTGTGTCACGGATTACGGTTCAAGGTAACCCCGAGTTGAGAGCTCACTCCTCAGCTCTGTCTCCGCAGCCAGCTTCCCCGCTCTAATACCTGTGAGCTCTGCGACACTCAGACACCCCCGATCCTTCTGTGACCCTGCGAGACCTGAGGCCACGCTGTCCCCGCGAGGTCTTCACCCCGGTTTAGCCTCTGGAGCAATGTCCCTCTGTGGAGCAGACTTTTAAAAGTCCTGATTTTGTACTCCGTTGCTCCGCCACTTGCCGTGAGCCGGCCCCTCCCCACCCCCGGGGTCTATCTTCCCGTCACTTTGGATTCACTTTCCTGTTGGTCCTACCTTTCAGAAAGTGGTGGATTTTCTGTTTCTAGAGTTGTTGCTCTTTTTCTCTTCGATCTCCTTTTGGATTTGTAGGTGTTCGGATAGGTTTGATAAACTACCTAGCTGATCTCCTGCTGCCTGATATCGTCTCAGCCTGCTACTTCTCCGCCATCTTGACTCCTCCCCCTTGCTGACTATTTCTATTGTTAAGATTTCCTCAATAAGTTCTGCATTATTAGTAAATATAAAGTTCAAAGCAATATTTCTTATTTGTTTGCTGCTTTCTCCTTCTTTCCTTGTGAGGTACTAAATTGTCAGCAACATTAAGATAAGAATGTATGACTCTATTTTCAGAAAAAAAATCATTCTAAAATAGGTATATAGGTGAAGTTCTTATCCCTACAATGTCTTGCCCATGTAAGAACTGAGGTATTTTAAAACAGATATCTACCATATTCTCTATTTGGGTAGCATATATATGCTTTAAAATCACATTATTTATCTGTCCTTCTCCTTTAATCTTATAAAATGTTCTTACCATATTCTATACTAAGATTCTTGGATTTCATGTGGATGCTCATTTTGATGAATGTTGTCATTCCACAATTTCTATTTTTTATTTCCATCAATTATAGTCTAATCATGAATCACATTTTTGGTTAAGCAACATTCTAAGATGGCATTGAAGATTCCCTCCCTTTGATATACAGAATTTGTATAAGCCTTTTAAATATGATTACACCTATGAATATGATGATGGCCTTGAAGATTCCCTCCCTTTGGTATACAGAACTTGTATAAGCCTTTTAAATATGATTACATCTATGAATATGATGAGATACCACTCCTGTGAGTAAGTTACTAATCAGTTTTCAGGTTTTTTAAAAGATTTTATTTATTTATTTCAGAGAGAGAGAGAGAGAGCACTAGAGGGGAAGAAGGGCAGAGGGAGAAAGGAGGGCTGAGCAGGGACCCTGACATGGGTCTCAATCCCAGGACCCTGGGATCATGACCTGAGCTCAAGGCAGACCCTCAACTGACTAAGCCATCCAGGTGCCCCCAGTTTTGACTTTGAATTAATCAAAAGATAGTGGGCCTTATATAATCAGGTGAGCTCTTTAAAAGAAGTGTTGGAGAGACACTTCTGCTGACCTACAAAAAAGCAAGCATCCATGTTGTGAATTGCCTATGGAGATCACATGACAAGAAAATGTGGGCAGCCTTGAGAAGCTAAGAGAGGTTCCCAGCCAAAAGCCATTAAGAAAATGGGGACTTCAGGCCTACAACTAAAGAAACTAAATTCCACCAACGTTTAGTTTTATTTCAGTCCCCAGGAAATTCACTTTCTTTACTGTTCTGAGTCTCCCATTATTACAGTTTAACAATATCTTCCAAATTCCCCTGGTGATAAGAACCACCTAGGTACTTGATAAAAACAAACAAAAAAACTCCACAAATTCCCAATCCCCATTCACATCCACTGAATAGGAATCTTTAGGAGGAGGGGCTTGATTATCTGTTTTACAAATAATTCTTTCTAGTAAATTTTATCCAGGAAATATGGAAAAGCCTGGTTTATATCATGGTCCAGAAAATCAGTTTATCTTGATACCAGCTATGGAACTACCTGATACACCAATATATCCTTTTAATGCTTCCTAAATCATGAAAAAAATTAAAATTGCACCTGTGTCCCCACCCCCTCCATATCCTACCCTGAATCAAAAAATTACTGGAGATTTATTATTGCTTACTTCTGGTAATAACACATATTTTCTAATGCTTCATGCTACATTTGGATCTCTTCCTCTTCATCCCATTGGTGGTGGAAGTATTCCCATCCTTATAAGAATGGCTGAACATATGACATCCATCACTGGACAGATGTGACTAACAACAGTTTATTAATCACATACACTCACAGTCTACAGGAGGAGGATACCATGTGCCATGCAGAGCCACCCAAAATGGGGTGGGGATTTTACCCAGGAATCCAACGATGAACCAGGAGATGTAAGAAACAGGCTTTGTAGTATCAGGAAGGTGGGGGTGACTCCTGGTGCTCTCAGGAGGATATGATTGATTTGTTTGAATAATTCCACAGGCTAATGGAGAACTAAAACCTGCTACTCAGGGATGAGCAGGAACTATGCCTGGTTTCCTTGATAAGGATGGTTGTTAGACTAGGGGACCTTATCCGTGGGAGCAGAGTGAGGAGGAAAATTTGTGCTATTTGAGGCCCTCCTGGTTTCACTAGATACCCAGGCCGCACATAACTTGGTGCCTTAATTTTAGGCTTACACCACACACTAGCTCTGAGGAACAATGGCAGGCAAGACCCTCAGTATATCCTGAATATGTGTACCTGGAAGATAGTTTATGCCCCTTTAATCATGCTGGAGTGAATCTTTAATGTATATTTACATGTAGTCATTTTTGTTTGTAATAGTTATAACAATAAAAATCATGCTCCTGGATTCACAGCTGGATGCATGTCATGCATTTATTTCTTATTAAAGTATCAAATTTTCAAAATTATTAATGGAGGAGGGTTATTAAACTATGTTATCATGTAGTTAAAGTCTGTTTTCAAAGTAATCCGTTTCAATTATACTTAAAATATCTAACAGAATGGAAATATTGAGAAGACCATAGTGCTTTAAATCAAATAAATTTGTGAGTCCTTCTTATTTCTTGGAAATTATTAAAAGACATATTTGTCTAAATACATTTATCTCTAGCTCCAAATTCAGAAACAAAGGGCAGAAAGCCATTAGGTCTTTCATTCTTCTAATAAAAAAATAGACAATTCTTTCTATATGAAAAAAAGTAGTCATAAATTTTCTTGTTATCTTCTATTATCACTTGGAAAGCTTTTTCAAACTGGATATATGTGCCCTCTTCTTTTCCTCCCTTTCTGCTCCACCATGTGTTGTTGCCCAGTAGAGGAGAATGCTTCCTCCCCTATACATAGCTTATAAAGAAGAAAAATAAAGCTATATCCAACTGAACTCAGGGGAAACCATTATTATTTAGACATGTATTCCTATACATAGTACCTTCACTGACTGGGAGTAGTGATTATAACTGCAATAAAAACAACTAATGAAAAAACCCTAACTCTAGTGAGCTAAACTTGCAAACCTAACTTATGCAGTAATCACAAACATCATGTATGTCAATGTAATAGTTGCAAAAATGAAACATGATCTAGTTTAAACCATAATTTATCAGATATGGGCAATGGTTCAGAAATGTGCTGTTTCTATTTTAAAGGTGTTAAAATTTATTACCATATTAGCTTTAAAAAGTTTTGGACACTGGGTGTAGGCCTGGAGGAATTTTGAAAATCAAAACTGACAATATATTTTTGACTATCATAAACTACTCAGCAATTATGCTTAGCTGCTATAGTCTCATACAATAATGCCACAATCTAGGAACTTCTGTGCATATTGAGATTCCTATGGAAATTATAGCATTAATGAAATTGAGTTTTAAATTTCCCTAGGCTCAACCTAGACATTAAGAATATAAATGTAAATTAACAGAGAAGAACTAGCAGCCATGAATACTAACACTCAAATCACATTCATTTTCATTTAAATTTTACACAGACATCAGGGAAACAATTTCTCCTCCTTCCCTCCAAAGAAATTATATTAATAATTTTGGCAGCCTTTTTATGAAGGAACAATGTGCAACATCTTTACATTACTTATAAAACGGGCATATTGAAACCTAGCAGCTGATAGATTATGTTTGCTTTGCTTGGGGCAATTTTAGATACTGAACCTAAATAGGCTACTCCTGAGTTTAAGGAGATTCTAAGGTTTAAATGTATGAGTTGACTATACTTACCAATCAATAACTGGTTAATGAGACATAGTAAGTACTACCAAGTATAATAAAAGGAATCATAACTTAGTTAATACAACAAAAACTGTGCATAATGATATAACTAGTAACTCCTCCCCCATTTTTCTAAAGATTCTGCCACAACCAGAGGGTTGTGTGTCTCTTCCATAGCTTGACTTGTCCTTCTTTCTTCCTCCTTTCTGTCAGACTTGATGAACAAAAGGAAAGGAGGACAGAGTAACAAACTGCTAGCTATTTAGTGGTTCGTTTACTTGACATTTGGTAAAGGAATGAGTTTCCAGTAGGTGGAAAGATAAGTACAAGTCGTTTAGAGCTTCTGGGCAGATAAGTGGATACCAAGATCAATCTCTGCTGAGAGCAAAATGAAAATTGTCCCATAAGTGGTTTCATTCCAAAGTTGTTTATTTGAGACATATATTTATTCATTTAGGTATGGTTGAGTAGGACAATGAGAGCAAGAAGCTTAGCTATTTGTCCTATCTCTTAGGCCTTTCACTCAGGATAGGAATTAATCCTCCTCATACGCCTCATAAGGCCTCCCTACTGGACTTCCCATTTGGATTCTCTTCTCTGACAGAAGATTATTATTTAGTGTTACAAGAATTTTCCTCTGGGATATACCTTCTTATATTTTAATTTTCACATAATAATAATCCAAATTCATAATTTATTTTCCACAAAATTCCTGATAAAGAGGTAGGGTCATTATAGAAAAAAAATCTGGGTAGGAGAAAGATCTTCTCTAAAGTTCCTATCGGTAAAAAATAAACAAAAATTTTTTTACCTAAATAAATAAATAAAAACCAGAAGAGTGAGAGAGGAAAAAGACTGTCTTACTGGAGAGATGTCAAAACATACTATGAAACACTATTAATATAGCATGATATTAGTTCATAGAAAGTCATTCAAATCATTGGGATAGAATTGAGAACTTTTAAAAAGATGTATACAAGTATGTTAATTTTATTTACAATAAAACTGATTGAAGGATTGTTCACACATAATGCTATGTTAGTTTTGGATGTACAACATAGTGATTTGACAGTTTTATACATTATGCAATTCTCACCCTGTTAAGTAGTTACTATCTGTCACCATACAATGCTATTACAGTATAATTTATAGTGACTTTAGATAACTTAAAAAAAGATGGAGCTGTTATAAAAAGTTTGGGGACAAATGGTCAATCAAATTGAGAAGAAAAAAAATAGGCTGTACCCTTAACAGAAACCATCAACAAAAATGAACTTAAGAGTTATGATTTTAAAAATATCTTGAAGGTAATAGAATAAAAGAATGGAAACTCTTTAAATGGTATGTGGTAAAGTATTTTTAAGCAAAGTGCAAAACCCAGACTCCATGAAGGAAATAACTGACAGACTTGGCAAAATCAAGTGATAGACTGAGAGAAGATATTGGCAATATACATAACAAAAGAGCAATGTCTAGAATACATCAGAATTCCAACAAATCCATGAGAAAAGGAAAATAATCTGTTATAAAAACCAGGAAGTGACAAAAAGAAACTTTAAAAACAAAAACCATATTAAAAAGTTCTACCTTACAGGTGATCAAGCAAATGTATAATAAAATATCTGTGAGATATTTTTGTCCATCAAATTTAAAATGGTTGATGATGACACGGTGCCTGGGTGGGGCAGTCAGTTAAGCTCCTGACTTGGTTTCTGGTGAGGTCATAATCTTGGGGTTGTGAGATCCAGCCCTGTGTTGGGTTCCAGGCTCCATGCTCAACAGAATCTGCTTGAGATTCTCTCTTTCTCCCTCTACCCCTCCTGCTCGTTCTCTCTCTCTCAAATAAATAAATAAATCTTTAAAAAATAAATAAAATGGTTGATGATGTGTAATGTTATTGAGTATAAGGGAAATGAACACTTTCAGACACTCCTCCTAAACCCTGTTTGAAGGGATATTTTGCAATATCAGTCTTTAATCCATTAAATCCACTCCAGGAATCTCTTCTAAGGAATTTTTCAAAGAATTGTACAAAAATTTATAATGAAAAAAAAGAGAATGAATTCATGAATGTTTATTGCAACATTATTTATAAAAAAATAATAATAATTGGAAACTACTTGGGTGTCCATCAGTAGAAAATGGTTAAATAAACTATAGTTTATCACACTCACACAATCCACAAAATGGAATAATATACAGCTGTTTAAAAAATGAGGTAGAGGGGCGCCTGGGTAGCTCAGTCAGTTAAGTGTCTGCCTTTGGCTCAGGTCATGATCTCAGGGTCCTGAGATTGAGTCCCACATCAGGCTCTCTGCTCATAGGGGAGCATGCTTCTCCTTCTCTCTCTGCTGCTCCCCCTGGTCGTGCTCTCTCCCTCTCTGTCAAGTAAATAAATAAAACCTTTTTTTTTTAAAATAAAATACATCTATAGGTACTGACCTTGCTATGTTTTTAAGTAGAAAAAGCAAGTTTCAGAATCCTGCATATATTGTGATCCAATTAGGTAAGGAAAATGCATATAGCATATTTATACACATAATTGTGTAGCATATTTATATACATAAATATATGTATAGAATATATGTGTAGAACCAGGACTAAAGAAATGCATACCAAATTGCTGACGTGTGAAAGTAAGAGCAAGACTAAGGGGAGTTAGCAGAGTGGTTAAGAGCATAGACTCTGAGGTCAGAGAGTTTAGTGACTTTGTTACTTATTAGCTATGTGACCTTGGCAAGTTTCTTAACCTCTCTGTGCCTCTGTTTCCTTCTCTACAAAATGGTGGTTGTTGTCATTGCTTAGCTAGAAGACTTGTTTTGAAGATTAAATGGGGCAATGTATGTAAAACATTCCAAATAAAGCCTGGCATACAGTATATGCTTATTGTGTAAGCATTTGCCATTTTTTAAGGTTTATTTACTTATTTGAGAGAGTGGGGGGGGGGGGGGAGGGAGAGAGACAATCTCAAGCTGACTCCAAGCAGAGCACCAAGCCCAACCTGGGGCTCAATCCCACGACACCAAGAACATGACCTGAGCCAATATCAAGAATCAGATGCTTAACGGACTAGCCACCCAGACACCCTAAGAATTTGCTGTTATTATATTCCTTAAATATTTTGCAGTGAGAACGCATTCATGGATTTCATATGTAGAAAAAAAGAAACTAAAGGAGAAACTAAAATGAGAATGGGACAGAAATGTTTCTAAATGAAGAAGAAAAAAGGAAAAAATTATATCATCTACCCTGTAATTTTAAGTACATCACAACCCAATAGAACACTGAATTTGTAACCAGTCATATCTTAAATGGTGCCTATAGTACAAAGAAAAGCTTGGCTGTAATATTTTGCAGCTCTCTTAAAAGATGAACAGTCTAGGGGTATGTGGGTGGCTCAGTTGATTAAGATCTGCCTTCAGCTCAGGTCATGTAATCAGGGTCCTGGGATCAAGCCCCACCTCATCACTGGGCTCCCAGCTCAGTGGGGAGTCTGCTTCTGCCTCTCCCCTCCACTTCTCCCCTCTGCACATGCTCTCGCTTGCTCTCTCACTCTCTCTCTCTCAAATAAATGAATAACTAAAATCTTAAAAAAAAAAAAAAAAGATTAACAGTCTATGTCTCTGGTCCCAATTTTCTTTGAAAGATAGAGCACGGCACAAGTAACATTGTATGTGTTATGAAACCTAGGCTTTTCCAGGCCTTGTAGCTTCTATCTTTGCTGTCGTCATGGAATGCTGCCCTGACACCAGCATATCAGGCAGCTGGTGTAGCCTACTACACCTACTGGATTCTCCTACTACACCTACTGGATTCTCCTACTAGAGAATGAGAGACCATGTGGAAAAGAGCAAACATCTGAAGCACCCAGATGACACCCAACACCTATCGCCAGATGCATGAGTGGGGCCACTTCCTACTTTTCAGCCTAGATAACCTTCCAGCTGAATGAAGCTGCATGAATGTGCCAAGGAAAAACAAGCAGAGAAAATGTGTAGTTAATCCATAGAATCATGAGAAAAGATAAACTGCTGTTGTTTTAAGCAACTAAGTTTTAAGGCTTCTTAGGGCTTAATTTCACTGTCATACAACAATAGTTAACTGATACAGAGGATATGAGATCTGATGGAGAAAGGCCACATGGAGAAAGAGACCCAGATGCCTTAGTTGTTCCAGACACCCAGCTGAGTCATTAGACATATGCAGAAGGGCATGTGGAATAAACCCAGCCTTAGGTGACCTGTCAACTGAATGCAGCTACTTGAGTGATCCCTGACAAGAATAGCAGAAAAAAATTTCCCACCTAATTCACAAAGCTGTGAAAAATGGTAAAATCTTTTGAACTATGAATTTTGGGGGTAATTTGTTATGTGGCAGTAGATAATTGACACCAGATCCAAGAAGCCTAAATACATAGGAAGACTCTCTTTTAATTCAGCCCCATGTTGGGCTCTGCACTGGGTATAGAGCCTGCTTGGGATTCTCCTTCTCCCTCTCCCTCTGCCCCTCCCAGGCCCCTATCTCTTTAAAAAAAAAAAAGGAAGAAAAAGTCTCTTTCAAACACAATATTACCTCTTTAGACATTACCATGGCATGGACTAAGTAAAGATGGTGCTAAATCAAGGCACAGATTTAAAGGAAATTTCCTGTATGAGGTAGGAAACTTGAATTCTAATTAAGCTTGACCAATAGAACATATTACTTTTTCTCTTAAATCTTCTCATTATTCTAATCCTTTGTTTTAGTTATAAAGTTGTTAAATTCAAAACTTTTCTCCAGTTCTTTCTTTTTTTAAAAAAAGATTTTATTTATTTATTTATTTGACAGAGAGTGTGTGTGTACCAGCACGGGGGAGAGACAGAGGGAGAGGGAGAAGTAGACTCCCTGCTGAGCAGGGAGCCCAATGATGACCTGGGGCTCCATCCCAGGACCCTGAGATCATGACCTGAGCTGAAGGCAGACGTTTAACTGAGTGAGCCACCCAGGCGCCACTGTCAATTATTTCAATTATTTCTATATATAACCAAGATATGTAGAAGGACATGCTCCTGCCCTCAAAGAAATAAAACTACAACAGGAGAAATAAGCGTCTAAATAAATAAATATAATACAAAGAAGAATGGGATAAGGGACAAGAGAGGAAAGTGCTTTAGCAATTGAAAGGAAAGAGCATTTCAGGATGGAAGTCCAGAGAGTACTTCTTGTAAAAAGAGAGTAAGGAATAAAAGTCTGATAAATATGAATGGACAGCTAGAAATGGAGAAGGAAATGCCTCCCAGGCATATGTAGGAGTGTTTTAAACTAATTTTTAGGCTTTGTGTACAACAGTGTTTGAATGAAAAGATAGACTGTAACCGAGTGTCCATCTGATGGCCTATGGAATAAACTATACACAGTCTCAAGACAGAAAGAGCTATAGTAGCCTGAAGCATCTAGAAATTCAACCAAGATGTCAGATATCCTAGAAAACTGATGAATCTACTTTGTGGTGATAGATGAGTCTTGCCTATGCTCATTCTGTGATTAGAATTCCATTGGTGATAAAAGAAAGTGGTCCTAGAGGAGTCTGCCTTACTAAAATGATTATTACTGAAAAATGATTATTTATCTTGAGATGAATAGAATCATACCTTTAAAATAAAAGGCAACAGTAGGTATAAGACTTATAAGAAATATTAGCTATATTTTTATATTTTAAATAATAGCCTTCTGATCACAAATTAGTATGTATTTATTATGGAAAATAAAATATACAAAATACAAAAAAGAAAATTAAAACCACTAACAAGCTCATGAATCACTATTAACATTATAATATGTTTTTCCTGGTCCTTTCACCATGCATCTATTTGTAAATATTTTATTTTTAGTCAATTCATAGAAGCATGAGATTATATGTTTTTGTAATCTCCCATTTTCCTATTTTAAAATATATTGGGAATCAGTTCAGTTTAAACAAGTTGAGTTTGGAGTAATTATGAGATAATAAGAAAGAAATATCCAGCCAGCTATTAGAGATGGAGCCCAGGAGGAATGCTGGGACAGGGCTATGATTTGGAAGTTATCAAACTAGGAGTAATTGTTGAAACCTGGAAATGGGATGAGATCATCCATACTTTTTCCAAGTGTGGGTTACTGGGTTAAGAAAACAATTGATTTGCTTGGAATAGAACAGATAATTTCAAAATACATTACATAGCAGTTGTAAGTGACCATTCTGGATTACAGTAAAAAAAAACCAATTTCTTATTGTGAATCTAAGGATTGAGACTTTAGTAAGAGTGAAAGACACTGATAAGAGGGAAACCACAGCCAGTTTTAAGAAAAGAAGATCAATGGTTGGCATTGGTCTCTGGACACCTTTACTAAACTCTGCAAAATTTCTGAAGCCCCCAAAATGCTATTGTCTTTGTGGGTTATCTCCATTGATATTTATTTAGCAGAAGTGAAAACAGACAGAAATAGTAATGTATCGATACACTTAAAATGACAGTAATAAACTCATTACATGTTAACATAAGATTTTTATGAAAAAGTACTACATTTTCCCAAACAAAAAATTATTGAGAGTTATAGTATTATCTTTAATTCCTGGTTTAATAGAACATAGCTAAATTCTTCTGCTTTTGCATTCAATTAATTGATGTATGTTTGTAAGAGAATGTGAGTGAAAGGCAAATAATATCTTAGTATTATTATGAAATAATTTTGGCTACACAGATACCCTAAAATTCTAATCCCAGGGTCTCTGGCATTAGAGACCTTTCTTTCTATCTCTGGGATAGAAAGGTCAAGAAGAATAAGGATAGAAAAAGATTTATAATTTGAGGGTCGGCAAGTACGAAGAATTGATCAAGATCCACTGAGCTGTAAATCAAATCATATCACACCTTCCTGGACTTCCCATTGTCCCTAGGGAAAAATTGAAAATCTTTATCATGGTCCCTAAACCCTTGTATGACTTTGCTCTTTTCTGCCTGTCTTGCCTTATCCTATGTCACTACTCCTCCCCACCTCCTTTCCACTTCTTTTTTTTTTTTAAAGATTGATTGATTGATTTGAGACAGAGAGACAGAACAAGCAGAGGGAGGGGCAAAGGGAGAGAGATTCTCAAGCAGACTCCCCACTGTGCACTGAGCCATGGTGCTGAGATTATGACCCGGGCTGAAATCAGGAGTTAGGAGCTTAACTGACTGAGCCACACAGGGGCCCCTCCTTCCACTTCTTACACTCACTACACTCCAGAGACATAGGATGTCCATGTATTCCTTGACTATGCCAAGATACTTCTCACATCAAATACTGTAGAGTCTTTTCTCTGATCCTGGAATGTTAACTACTACACATTCTCGAGGCCTCCGATTAGTAGCCACTTCCTCAGGAAAGCCTATCTAACCTCTCCAACCTCAGTCTAAATTATGTGTCCTCTGTTGTTCCCTTGTCAATAGTGCTCTTTTCCTTCAGAGCATTCATCAGTTTAGAAGTGTGTATCGCATTGTGGGATTGGTTTTGTCAGTCTCCTACCAGTGGACCATAATCTACACAAAGATAAGAACAAGTGTGTTTTGTTTATCACTCTGGTCCCCAGTATTTAGCACTGAATAGGCACATACTAGGTATTCTATAAATCTTTGCTTAATCAAAATATGAACAAAAGGATGAAGACACATATGAGAGCCTGTTTCCTTAGTCTGAAAAGAAATTATTTATGTTTATTGTGTTGCATGGAAAATAATATTCTAGTTTCCAATTTTCATATAAAATGAATTTAAAATCTGTTTATGATAGATTATCCTAATAATTGTTAGCACCTAATAGCAATTGTTAATGTATATGGCTATAAAAGTCTTTTTATGGCCATTATTAAGCATGCGTTTTAGAAGCACTAAATGCTTTAGTTATTTCAATACAAATTAATAGTTACCTGTAAGTCAATCATGATAATAATTCACTTTAAAGGTTATTATGATGAGGTCACAAAGTTAGAGAGAAGTTCAAGTGCATTTAAATGCCAACAGAACAATCCTAATTGTTCTACACTCTTTTCTTTTCAAATACTTTCTGGAGTGTAATTTCATCTTTCAAACAGAAATCACGGTACATTTTGAAATCAATATTTCCCCTTTTCAACAACTGTAATAGTTAAAAAGTGCCAAAAAGTAATGTTCTTATAGTTAAAAAGTACCAAAAAGTAATATTCTTAAAAGTATTCCCAATAAAAAGACAAACACTAACATAAAGCCAGCTTTCAAATTGGCAAGGGAAGGCACTCCGTTATCTTTATGAGGGTAGAAATTATTGCTATTGCCATATTTTTATGTGTATGCATATCATATATAAGTGGATTTCATATAAATTAAAGGCCAAGGTGCCATTCTTTTCATTGTCTGTAATTTCAAATTTAGCAATTATTTGAATCCATTATAGCAGTAATGCAAATGAATTGCCACTGCACCCTATTGAGAAATCTTGATTTTGAAGGTTATGATTAATCTGCATTAGGGATACATTTTTTTTTTTGAGAGTAAGGTGCAGCAGCACTGATGGAGCCTTTTCAATGAGGGATATTCTGTATGAATATACACCTCTGTAAGCAGAGCTTGCTATGTGGAATATGGAGTGACTTGCTGAAGCCCAAAGGGGGAAAAATATTTTGCTTCTTCTTGGAACTCCTGTCAGAAAAATGGATCTTCAGGATTCATTTGGATACTAAACAGAAATAGGTAAAGAGAAGACTTTGATCGGCTTGTCAGTTGTTCTCTTGAGCCTTAATTGGGTGTGTGAAAAAACAATGTGCCTGATTCTGTTCTGAACAGATGGATGCAGAATCCTGGCCACCAACTGTTCACAACCAGGCTCAAGTGAACTTCCTCCAATGTGACCACTCTCCCCAGAGGGACCCACAGCCAGCCAGAAATGGGCACTCCCTAGCAACACGCTGGTGATTGCAATTTTACAGCTCTGTTTATGCAAAGTGTTTGAGTAGAAAATCATTAAGCTACCTCTGTTGCTTCCAATCATTGTAGCCAAAAGTTAAGGTGCCAGCACCATTCATAATCTCTGGTAGCTGATCTTTGGATGACAGTGTTATCAGTTGCAACAGGAAATAATGGTGCACTACAGTATGTATTGAAAATGTGCCTTTGAAAACATCTTCCCATTAGACAAGCAACTAAACAAAACTCCTTCATTTTAGATAGTTCACATTGATTTTCTTTATGTAATTGTTATTGACTTTACTCTTCTAATATCATTGTACTTACACTCTTACTTATGAGGGTACTTAGAAACAAGATTGAAATAAGTGATATTCTCCATTATGCATTCTTTGCAGAGAATGAAACCTATGGATGAAACAATACATTTAAAAAAATTCAAGGCCAGAACATCTAAATATTGTTCTCTAGTACCAAATTGTTCTAGGTACATGGTAATGGCCACTCAATATATGCTTGTCCATTAGTGAATTGTTCACAAATCTTTGAACATCTCTTAGCTCAAGTCTCAATTTCTTTACCTATCCCCATTGCTGGCACAGTTCCTGGAATGTAGTAGATGCTCCATAATCATTTGCTGAATTGAATTTATGTAATTACATTAGTTCTGGGAATAAATGTCTAAAGGTGTATGCGTACATGTGTGTGGTCTTTGTCAATGAAAAGTCTTACCGCTTTTAAAATTCCTAGCAAATTATTTGAATAATATAATCTAGGCAACTGAATAACTGTCCTATACAGATTGTGTGCTCCATTACTATTGGTTATATTTCCCTTTACATTGGGCATTCTGAAACTGGCAATTTAGTGTGTCTTCTTCCTGATACTCACATTCGAAATAGAAATTCTTGCTCCCATGAGCAAAACGACTTGAAAATTCTGCAACTTCCTGCTACTTTAATGTGTCTAGGGAATCCCTAAAGTTGAATAAATGCTTTCGGAAATTCACCTACAGTATCAGGTTGTGGACTTCCAGGAGCAGTAAATCAGTTCTTTGGAAAGGAAGAAAAGTTGACAGAGCCCTCTGTACTTTGGAATTAGAAATGGAAACAATGTTTTTGAAGGAACCAAAGGGAGACAGCTGCAGACCAAATGAATTAAGGACTCCTGGGAGCTGTGGAAGACCGGTAAGGAAAATGAGAGAGAAGAATGTGCGAGAAAATACAATGAGGATACAGCACGGGAGAGAATTAAAAAAAAAAAAAATGATTAAAAGGACTGTCGAATTGCCAAGAGAGAAACAAGCTGAATTTCCTTTTATGAAATCCCTAGTTATTAACCTCCCCTTCTTTCCAGGGTCTTCCAAAAGACAAATGAGACAGCAAATGTGAGAGTGGGATGATCCTGGTTTCAAATCCTGTTGTCTATTTGCATGGCTGTTATGGTTTGTCCACCTCCGATTCTGTCAGAATTTCTTTTTCATTTATGAGTTCTTTCCTTCATAATTGATTGTTATATAGAGTTTCCTTAGACTCATAGTGTTTCGAGTCACTGGAGAAGTGACTGGCCATATGTTTCATTTTCTTTCTTCTAGAACTCTTAGTTGGGAATTGAGGAGGTGTCCTGAAATTCTTTTCCCTCCACAGTTCAAGATTCTGGTGGTTCCTAACGAGGAATCTTTCTTTTATTTAAGATATTTATGTATGTTTTATACATATACATGTTTTTTGTTTTGTTTAAGAGGAGGGTAGTGGGTTTTAGGAAGGTTCATTTACATATTCATGGCAAGACACAGGTTTTACAACCATGCCTTCTCCCGTTGTTTTTTCAACAGCCCAAGAGAGATGGTTCTGGAAGCACTTGCTATCCCCTCATAGAGTGGACTTGTCATCTTTTGTTTCTTTGTTGGCAGAGCGGTGGGGTGGGGGGGTGGCGTGAGGGTGGGGTGATGAACGGCAGGGATCCAAAGGATTCCTGCCCAAAGCTGAAGGCGATGTTGGAAAAGGAGACGAAGGGAAAAAACAGCTCTTGATTCCCAGGTTCTTTCCCCTAGTGTTCAGCTGGGTATATTTTATTTCCCCTCCTCGGTGGTGTGCTGGGCTTACAATGCACCCTCTTTGCAAATACCTGTATTAAAAACCAGCAGGATGGGAACACACGGTTCCGAGATCTCCCCCTGGCGTCACCCTACACTACCTCTCGTTGGGAAGCCGGAATCCGGCCCCCCCTGCTCAGGAGCGCGCAGACCATACAGCCCGGAAACCGTCCTCTAGCAGCTGCCACCGCCCAGAGCGGAGAACAGCTGGAAGCTTTGGTGCGCGCCCACCGCGCCGCGAGCAACTCTTCCGGTAATTAGCGCCCGCCAAGGCTCCAAATGTGCCTTCTTGCAACCCCTAGCGGGCTTTTAACTCGGCAGTAGCTTCTCGCTTTCCTGTCCCTGCTCTTGCGGAGAAAAATTACAAACGTGAGTGCACACATACACATTCACACACGCCCTTCTTTCTTCACTCAAGAAAACCATCAGTAAACGTCTTTCTCCCAAAGAAGGTTCGACTCTTCCCGCTCTCTTTTATCTAGAGGCTAGCAGTACCGCGAACACACGCAGGGCGCCGTCTCTGTGCTGCTCTGCGCGCCCCCTACCTGCCTGCGGCGGGGGTGGCGCTGGGGGGAAGGGGGTCTGGGAGTACGCAAGACTCCTGTTTCTCCAGTTGGTGCAGCTCCCCTGGCTCGGCACTTGGTATCTCCCACGGTCTTGCTTTTGCTGGGAAGCCGGGAAGGAGAAGGCGACTGTGGGCGTCGCCGCCGCCCTTCCTGGAGCGGGAGCCAAACTCCAATAGGGCGACAACGCCTCCCTCCTAAGCCTCACATCTGGCCCAGCCGTGCAGATGTTGGCGGCCGGAGAGTTCCTCCAAGCGAGGCACCCCAAGTCCTGAGCATGCCCAGTAGGACCCTCAAGGCCCCCGAAGCGAGTTTCTGGACATGTAGATTCCGCTTTTCCGCTTTTTAGAGGAAGCTGAAGAGGATGGGAAAGGAGGGATCCTGGGCTTGGGGCAGGGCCCTGGGTTCGCCTGGGTACGTGCCCTCCGGCCGGCGGGATGAAGGGCGGAGCCGGCTGGGGAGTCCAGGGACCAGGGCGGCCTGACAGGGCAAGAGCTGGAGTGCTGCCCCCCCCCACTCCCCTCCAAGAGGACTTTGTCAGTGCTGAGCTAACGCGCCGCCAGGAGGCTGCGGGTGGCTGGCCTTGGCGCGCTGGGGTCACACTGTCAGCTGGTGGCAGTCAGCAGTGCTCTCACACGGACGGACGCGAGAGAGCTTGCGGGTCACTTACGCACGACACTCAAGGGCTTGGCTTTTCTGGAAGGCGGGGGAGAGGGGGAAAAGGAGGAACCCAAACAATTTCTCTCGCATGCTCGCTTTTTTTCCGTTCTCTTCCCTTTTCTTTCTTTCCTTCCTTCTCCTTCTTCTTCTTCCTCCTCCTCTTCTTCTTCTCCTCTCCCCCCAAAGTTATACTGGCAAAAGACTTCACATCCTATCTGTCCTGAGGCTTTACACAGCGCCGCGGTGATCACACTCTTGTTTGTGTGTGTGTGTGTGTGTGTGTGTGTGGTGTGCACGCGCATTTGTGTGTGTCATGACTGTGAAACACTGACCCAGGCTGATCTCGGGGATGACAAACCCTTCTCAGAAACCCCTATCTCACCTAACCCTCGAGGGTTAAAAAAAAAAAAATCTAGTTATGAGAGTCCCCTGGCCAGGAACTTACTGTGGTACAAAATCTGAATTTTGTTGATCCATATTTCTTTCCTGTGTTCCCATCTCCAGCTTTCTCCTTCCGTCTCTCCATCCTCTGACACCCTGATCTTTCTCATCTCCACTTCCTTTCCTCTGCCAGTTACCTGTTCCCTCAGTCCTCCTCCTCCTCCTGCTCCTCCTCCCTCCCCCCATCTCAGCTGCGGCTAAAACCTGGAGTCTTGGGGAAAAGGGGAAAAAAAAATCCTCGGCTGTAGAGCTGTCAAACCGGGCATGCTCAGTAGACAGGGCAGGTTTTTTGGTCTCGAGTAGCGGAGAAACATTTTTTGCACCACCGCTACCAGCCTTAGAGCGCGGCGGCGGCGGCCACGGCAACATCAGCACAGCCATCAGCGGTACAGACGCCCCGCACCCGGGAGCGCGGCGGGCTCCGGCTTAGCCCGGAGTTCACCTCCGAGTGCCCCGGGGGCCGAGCTCACCCCTTCTGCTCGCACACACACGCACACTCCCTCTTTCACGGACACACACACGCGTATACACACTCTCGCGCACACACACACACACACGACCCCCGGCTCAAGCACCCTCCTGGCAAGGATCGTCCGCTGGCTCGGCAATAGCCAGGTTCGGTCCCTGCCCCGGGCGGCTGCCGACTGGGAGCACCGCCGCCGCCAGACAGCGGAGAGCGATGCGGGGGCCCAAGCGGCAGCTCGAACAGTAATGTGGATTTACAGTCGTTTCCCGCAGGAACCCGCTGAGAAGCCTGAAGTCCTGGGCACCGGCTGCGCCCGGCGGGGCTGAGCACCTGGCAAGGGGGCGGAGGTCCGCACCTGGGGACGCCACCGAAACTTGCGCCTGGACTAGGTAGGTGCGTTTCTCCCGGCCCTCATCTCCTTCCCTCTGGCTCGAGGCCCCCACCCCCACCTCCCACCCCAAGGACTCCGGCGAACTTCTCCCCGAGGCTGCAGGCGAAGGATGGCGGCACCGGGTTGTGAACCTTGGGCTGTGTCCGCGCTGGGAGTCCTGCCGGAGGTAGCAAAACCTTAGCTCCTTCTTCTCTGGGTCTCCGCCTGGCCCGGGGCTCTGGACCACCCGGGAGAGGTGGGAGGTCGGCCTTGTTCTCAGTTCAAGCTTCCAGTGGGCCCTGGGGGCGCTGCTTTCGGGGGCTTGCTGGGCTTTACAGGCGACACTTTCGCTAACCAACTCCTTTGGTTGTAAAAGGGGGGCCCTCGCCTCGGCTCTTGAGCAGAGCCAGGGCGCTCTAACAAGTGGACCTGGATGCTGGGAAAGGGGGGTCTCGGTCCGAGAAGAGACAAGGGCGCCTCTCCTCCGGCATCCCTCCCACCTGGAGCGTTCGCCCGGGGCTCGACCACTTGCGTCCCGCTAGTGCCCTCTCCGAGAGAAGATGCCTAGGGGCTAGGACGCACTTTAGTACCTGTTTGCTTCAGAATTTCTCTTTGACCCTTACGCAGGGAGCCCAGATTCGGGGCAGGGGGAACTCTAGAACCCCCTTCTAACCTACACCGTTTGGGGCCCCACCCGGTGCGTCCTCCCTATACCTCAATCTTTGTCAAAAGAGACAGTCATTACGCAGTAGTCGGTGTTCGGGGAGCCGTCGGTTTTGGCTTTAACCACGCGCTCAGCTGCGCGGGTTTGTGTGTGGGTTTTTGCATTTCACCCGGGAATCTAGTAGCGGCCAGTACAACTGCGGAGCGCCAAGTACCCTCTAGGCATGCCTGGAGAAATGTAACCTCACTTCCTTCCACTCCACAGCTGGCAGATTGACAATTCAGTTTTAGGATGCTTTTCCTAGAGGTGGTGAAGGGAGACTGTTAGCGCGACTTAGTGAGTAGATGTGTTTGCAGTCAGAAGTGTGTTTAAACATTTCAGGAAACCCAGTGCAGCCAGTTGTTTACAATTGCAGAGACAGACGATCTCCCTCCACTAGTAGATGTTGTCTCGATATCTCTTTCGCCACCAGGAGAGTAGGGGCGGGGGCGAGGGCCGGTTTGTAGTTCACGCTTACCGTCGGCAGCTTCGGGTTAGCAGATCTGCATCACTGCTATTGGCGATATGCTAATATATATAGAAAAACTCCACATTTTCAATATGAAGCAGCTGGTCAGGAGCCGCCTCAACTTTCCCGGTTTGTTTGTTTGTTTGTTTGTTTTTCGCCCTGGAATGTTAATCCCGAGGTGTATTTCAGGTGGCCCAAAGAAATACGAAAAGAAGTTTCTGGTGCTATGGAAGGGCAATTAGTAGCCATTCGGTTTTAGAAACCAAAAGGAAACGAAATACCCCCAGTGGACTCCAATAGGTACTGTTTGATTAACAATTAGTTGATCGCGTTTGTGGTAAGGGCCACAGACAGCTTCCTTGAATTTTAGATTGTTGTTCTATGGTTACAACTAACAAACCAGGTTCACTATACTGTGAGAATCAGCCCCTACTCTTAACCTGTTTGGGGAAGACATTGCAGATGTCTGCTCTATTATTATCTTTTGGCTAAAATATCCTGGTTCATCTTCTTAGTCCAAAGACTTTCAATTTGGAGCATAGGGTACTTAAGTGCTGCCAAGAAAGAGTACAGTCTAAGAAGGAAAGGCTTTTTATTATTTTTATTGTTATTATTAAAAGGAGAGCCACAGCTTTACATTATACTCGGTGATTACCCAGCATTTGCTTATTTGCTCCACACCCCCTCTTTGTTTTTCACATCTGCAATGTGGGGGAAAATGAATTTTTATAAGACATAGTATGCCTCTTAAAGTAAGTAACTGGAAAAGCAGAATCTTAGTTTTACCATTTTGGTCGAAGTTTATAAGACTTTTTGGGGTGATGTATTAACTTATTTACTATTGCAAAGTTGTTTTTTCTTAAAGGCAGTTTAAAGCTTTCAAATATATTCAAGTAATGTTGGAACCTTTTAATGATAATAAAAGTCACAAGATACATTTGAAGAGAGGTTCAGGTAATTTCCAAAATGAATCCATGCTTTAAATGTTGGTTGAAAGTTCACAGATTGTCCCCCAGAATGTTTTTGATAAACAGGTGTTTCTGGAAAACAACTCTACAAAGAGATTTTGACATTTGCATAATAAAACTGAGTCTAGTCCCCAGAACAATGCCAGACAGAGTAGAAAAATGAATATTTTTAATACATGAATTAGTATTTGCCATTAGTTCTAGGTCCCAGTTATGAACATAATATGTAATGAGGCTGAAGGAAAGAAGGCTTTATAGAATCACTGTGCTGTAAGGGTGATTAAGCAAGACTCCAAATACTCAAACATTTAGTAGTGTTAAAAAGTAAAATCAGATTATATGTAATTATGGTCTCATTCAAAGGCCTAATTCAAAGTCCGAGTAGGAATACCCTAGAAGTCTCATTGTTCCAATTCAGCTATCATATGTGTAAATAACACTGACATAATCATAGTTTCCTTTATAGTCATTGTACCTTTCGGATCCCTTTAACCCACTGAGCCACCTAGGCGCCCCTTTCTGATGCCTTTAATACAAAGACTCTCACTGAAGCAGAACAGCTCAGTATATAAGTTTATTCTGTACAATAATACTTTAAATAATCAAACTGCAAAATATTCTTTTAACACATTGCTTCTGAACATTTTCCATGACAATCTTAAAAACTTAGAAGTGGTAAGAAGGTTCAGTACTAATTAACATAACAAATTTTTTTTCTATTCTGTTAGAGATAGCCATTAGAACCCATGTAATTTTTGCTTGAAGCTTGCTTTTCCCAAATGTTCATCAGTTTCAGTTTTTAGTTACTAAGTGCTTAGTATAGATTATGACTAATAAACCCCCTAAGGTTTCCTAAACTATTTATTTATTTATTTACTCACTTACTGACTGACCTGAGGTCAAAAGAAGACCAGTGCTTAGCATACTTATCATGTTTTTAATGAAAATAAATATTTTATAGTACTTACCTATTTTGTCTCTCCCTTCCTCTCTCTCTCTCTCTCTCTCTTGTTCCCTCTTTCTCTCTCTCTCTCTCTCTCTCTCTCTCACACACACACACACACACACACATGCTATCTCTGGAGAATGCCGTGCATCATACATAAAACATGTATAATAATTTTATTAAAATTCTATATTTTTAAAAAATTCCTGTCAGTTTACCCTCAAAAGTAGTAATCCATGCACACTTAAAAAGAAAATAAGCTTCTCTTCATTTACCATTTGGAATAAAGGTTTGAACTGGATTACTAGCACAACTACAGGCAAATTAAATGATGAATATTGTAAGAAGGAATATTTAGCAGTTCTGATCAACAGCATATATCCATAGCTGGGAAGGTAGATGCTGATTATAAAAAACTAAGAAGAATCAAATTTCAGAACTGTTTCCATATACAATAAGTGCTTTAAATCATCTGCAGGTTCTGTGTATTAGGTTAAATCACTGTATTTAAGGTAGATTACTATTATTTTTCTTTCCCATGAAAGGTAAAACATTCTGAATCCCGAGTTAATACATTATTTCTATTTCTTTCTGTTATCCTGGCTTAATGTATTATTTCTATTTCTTTCTGTTTTCCATTAATTTGTTTTAGAACCGAGGAAAATAAATATCAAGTAAATATCACCAGCTAGAACTGTGCTTAGTTTGACCAGGTGAATGTTAGAAAAGGTTTCACATGGGTTTTGATTATTCCTAATAACCTTGATAGTCCAACCATAGGTGTATCTTCAGGATGTGGTACTCTGTTATGACAATTATATAATGTATAAAGATTTTGTAGTTTGCTAGATGTATGATGGTACAATTTAGCAAGACCAACAAAACTGCTTACATTTGGAACCCATGAAAAGTAAGGCTGAGGAAACTGGAATTTGATAGCATAAACTGAAAATTATTGTACAATAATATTTATATCAATTGGACTGCTAACACTTTTGTGTACAATCAAAGCAAACTAGTTTTAATTGGAGATAGTAAATATTTTTACAGTTGATGTTGGATCCCTAATATTTAAAAAATAATAATTTAGAGTTTGATAAATAAAGCCTGTTAAATTCTTATGTAACTTTAGGACTCATTTCTAGACCTGGAAGTATAATCTTGGATAATTTACAATTTTTTAAAAAATCCGACTTTTACTTCATGTCCAAGCCTCCACTTTAGGTAAACAATAGCATATGGTGAAACATGCATATATGCCAACTAACCACTACCTCTTGGATGATGTTTTCAGTGTGATGTAATGATTCTGAAATATTGGGTTTTCCATTCCCACCCTACTCTAACTGTATGAGTGGAGAAGTTATGTGGAAAATGGAAATAGGAAAATGTGTTAAATAATCTCTTTTTATATTGGTAGATCACCTCCAGTGAAGATATTACTCTGAGCCCTCATACCTGTGTTTTTGTAGGTATGTGCCAAGATTAGCTTTTTTTTTTTTTCTGGGTGCTTATGACAGGTTTCTATGGCGCTGTCTCAAATATGTGAGTGAAAAGTTCCGTCAACCATCCAGCTGTTTGGGGTGATGCAAACAAACATCTGGTTGGTTGAGAGAATTTTTTACTTAGTCTCTGGATGTTTGGAGTAATTTAACAGGCTGACTAATCTTCATATCTATGCCAAAAACAGAAAGCAAAAATAAAATTAAACACTTTAAATTAATGTAGGGTACCTTATACACTCTCGGATTACTATAAAATACATAATGACCTGTATGCCATCCTAAATCTACAGCCTTCTATGAAATGTGTAAGATGTTCCTTGCATCCCTTAGCAATTACAAAACAGAAACACACTGGCCTTTTCAACAAGCCAGGAAATTAAAAACTTTAGCTTCAATTCTACCTCCCCCCTACACCCCCACTACTGATTCATCAGTTTAAAGAAATCAACTTAAAGAGTTTGATATGTTAGCTTCTTAAAATTTTCTGCACCTCATTTTCCACCGATTCTTCCACTGCCATGGAAACTAGACGGGACAGACAGCTGGGAGTCACTAATTCAGGATGGGAACCTGCTTGTTAATTTAATTTCATGCCAGCCTGTTGGTCCCTGAAAGTAACCGTTAAAGGCTGGGGGAATTGAATTTGCGAGCAATAAATAATTACGCAGAACAAAAATCAGTGCCATCTTTGTCATTTTCCTGAAGATCTTACCGCTTACCCTCTTTGTCCCCTACTCAAGCAGTTCTTTCAAAATAATCACAGAAATAGAGGCTTGATTTATGCATTCCTGTTGGTATTTATGTGTGCTACAGAGCATTTTTATTCTATGAGGACATTCACAGCTGCAAAATAGTTTCATAATAACTATTATATTGAAAAAATATGTTCTTTCAAATTATGATTTTGTAGACTTTGAAGAAACCGAGTTAGTGATCATAGTAAAGTTAAATATAAATGATGCTTGAATTTTCCAGTAGGATTGGTTATTTTTCCTTTCCAAATATAAAAACAATTTTATTAAAATATCTATGCCCCACTTGTTTTTTTTATTACAGAGACCAAATGGATTTGAAAACATTTATTTGAAATCTGTAAAACACTCATTTTACCCATCACCATAAAGCATACTGATTGTTTTAATTTTAATTGACTAAGTTGTCAATTGATAAGTAGTCAACAATGAGGAAATTGCCTTTTAATGTTTCTCATATTCTGTTGTAACATTTTTGTAGCTGATTATGACTTACAAAATTGAATTTTGGAATCACAAACTCTAATATGTGCTGAATTGCAATCCATGTTAAGCCTTTTGCAATATTATCAGCTATGGGTCCTGATAAACTAATATTTTTTCCTGTGAATTTATGGCTATAAACAAATTTCTACATTATGGCTAAGAAACAGTGATTCCCCAAAAGGATTTTTGTGGTGAAAAAGGAAGGAAGATCTATATTTATATGTCACTAGAATAAGTGACTAGAATTTCAAAATATAAATATCCCAGGCAGAATTATTAATGACAGAATAGGGTAGAGATTTAAAAATAGGAAAAAATAAGAAAAATATATTTACATTTTTATATTTTAGGGAATATTGATGATATTGGTATTCATTTGTGGGATATTGAATTGCATATATTTTGTTCAGTGGTTTATTTTGTTACATGAGCTATATTGGTGTGATATGAAAATATCTGAGTAAAACATGAAAAATGCAATCATCATCATTGAATATGTAGATTTCCTAGTATCTCTCTGTGTCCTTCTTCTATATCATGTCCGTTTCTTCTGGCCTTTCAGCAGATGCTTGGCATTTGGATGTACAATAGCAGTCATTCATCTGGATGGTTCTAAATATCTGATCAATGAAATTTAGTTATTCATCCAAGTAATATTCTGCTGTTATCAGTTTCCCTTTTGAATTACTGTATATTTACTTTTCAGTTGTTTTCCTATTTAAATGTAAGGTTTTGTGAATATTCAGGATGCTGATGCAGTTGTATATATAAAACTTGCAGTAGAATCCCTATATGGTTATATAAAAGGAAATCCATTTTCATTTTAATGTTTGGAATTTCAGTTTAATGTTTTTAGCTGTCTGTATGAATGAGAATTTTTAAAGCAGCCAAAATAAAAGTACATTACATACTTTGGGGAAAATCTGATCATTAGCTAAGGTCAAGAAGAAAATTTCCCAGTTGTATGGTTTTGCATAATTGGTGGATTTTAAGTGTTTATATTACTTCTCATGCCTCTATCTGGTTTAGACACCTGTCAAAGAGAAGATGCCAGATTAGATGGTCAATTGGCTTATTAGATATTATAATTTCTGTGTCCCAGCTGTATATAGGCATTTTAAGAAAACTCTTCAGTTGTTCAGAGAAATTAGAAAAAGATACTGCAGATGGCCTATCTCAATAATCCAGGTTTTTTCAGGTACATTTAAAATTAAATGCCCTAAGAGATGACTAATTCAGGGAAGTTATTGATAATGAACTCATCTTATGCTACACATCCTTTGCACCTATGATGATGCCTTATTAAAGGTGTCTCAATCTTGCTAATTACCACCTGTGTTTAAATATAGAGGTGGATAAATACACTACAACCGCAGGGTGACTGGAAGCCTTCTAAATCTGCAATGTTCCTAGCTAACTCAGTTTCTATCAACATAATGTTTCTGATCAACGTTTTGAATTTATACTCTATGCATTACCTCCCTTTAGCATTAATGATTTTCTTTTTTAAAGCTGCTCTTCTTAATTGCAAGCATTTGAGTGATACTGATGTGTGATCTCTTGCTCTATTACTAGCCCCAAAATATGTTTGTATTCATATGTGAGGGGATGGGATTGTTTGCCAAAGGAATATTTATTAAAAAGTATATGTACATTTTTGACATGGATTTCGCAAGCATCATTTACAAATACATACATCACTTATTTGCTTACTCTATGCTTGAAATGAATATATCTTTGTGATTATGACTGGTTATATGTTTAGAACTTTAAACAATGTAGGGGAGCATTGACATCATTGTTATGGAAGTCAAATAAGAAACTCCTTTTGGGGGGGCGCCTGGGTGGCTCAGTGGGTTAAAGCCTCTGCCTTCGGCTCGGGTCATGATCCCAGGGTTGTGGGATCGAGCCCCATATCGGGCTCTCTGCTCTGTGGACAGCCTGCTTCCTCCTCTCTCTCTCTGCCTCTCTGCCTACTTGTGATCTCCGTCTGTCAAATAAATAAATAAATATTAAAAAAAAAAAGAAACTCCTTTTGGAAAGATAGTATTAATTTCACTAATGAGATCTAGTGACCTCTAAGGGAGAAGGCTGTGCAGTTGATTGGCCAATTGATACCTATAGCTTAGATTTGAGAAGACTCTTGTGCCTTGAAATAACAATAAAGTCACTCTCATTTACTCCTCCTTCTCTTTCTCTTTTCTTTCTTTCTAAGAATTGAGGTAATGCATAGGTTTATGAAAAAGGAAGCTCTGAGACATTCACTAAGTTTTGGCAGCGATTAATTTTTTTATTCTTTTTCTAAATCTGACCATTTCTTTATGTGTATCCTAGAGAATTCTAAGTGTAATGTGAAATATTTTTCTTTGTATTGTTTTTGGCTTATACATTTTCTCAATGATCTTGGGTAGAAACTAAAATAATACACTAATTTTCTGGGTTGTTATTCTTTATTACAGATGTACTCTGTGTACATATCCATACGTTGTTGGTGCGTTTGTGATTTATCTTTCATGTTTAGTGTAATAAAATGTCAACACTTAGGTGTGACACCATTTATTTTTGGTTTCAAACCTCTGAAGTGTTAACACAAGGGTGCTACATTTTTTTTCATTGTTTGGTTCTTTTCCCGTATTTGAGATACTGCCTTGATGAAACATTGGACAACTTGAGAAAGTGAGGTAATTTTAATGTAAACAATGAGAATTCAGTGCAACGGAAATGTTTTAAGGGCATTTCAACACAGAATAGAGAAAATTTTAGCAATATATTTCTGTAAAACATGGAATAAAACATGTTTAAGAAATGTGTAAAACAGGAATAGATGTAATGAGAGAACACTGGTCCCAGATATTTAGCAAAATACTTGGGACTTTGTTGTTGAAAAGGCAAAAAAAGAATCAACATTACACAGACTTCTAGGGCAATGTGTGTTGAAGTCTCAAGTCTTTTCCATGGAAGACTCTCTAGGTCTTATGGACTGCCCTCTTCTTTTCCTGAAGACTTCAGTATTACATGGGTTTGATTATACATCATAAAACAATCTTCATGCAGAAAAAACTTTGTCTTTTCATTTCTTCATTCAGTCATTCACCAAAACTTTTTAAAAATGCCTCTGTTTTCCCAGTGATAGAAGGACACTTTAAAAACTTAGATTCTAATGGAGGAGACAAACCCATATGCATATTGTTATTATGTAACAGATGCTCTAGAAGAGGAATAATTAGAATGTTCTGGAAGTGCAAAGGTAGATATGGTTTCATAAAGGATGTGTCATTTGAATTGGCTTAGTCAAGAGAATATGGGGAACCACAGTTCATATGGGAAGGGATTGTGAAAGGGCACAAGGCTAAATTAGCAAGGGAGAACACCAACCCAGGGTGGTAGAGTTTCATTTTTTTTTCCTATCCAGATGGGGGAATGGAGGTCAGGGCTAATGTCTTATTTTATATCTATGTGCCTGACACACAGAAGATGCTTAGTATATATTTGTGGAGTGAATGAATGTACTAAGATTTTCCTGTACGGAGAGGTATACTGGAGAATATTGGTTTTTCTGCCGTTTATCCAAACTAATGCAATGTAGTATGTTGTAGCAGAGTCTACGGAATTAGATGAAAGGTTTTAAAGTGGCGGGGGGTCACCAACTTTGGGTTTTAGAAAGATTGCAAAGATGACACGTGTAGGAAGAATGGATTGAAGTGGATTGAGAGTAGTAGCAGTGAGAGATTGAGAGACTGTGTTGCAACTGTGAGCAATTATGAGGATAAGAACCAAGGCAGTGACAGTATAGATGGGCGGTGGAGAATTCGAGAGCCACTTATAAGGTAGCTTTAGTGGGACTTGGGAAATGAAAACATTTAGAGGGTGAGAGAGAGGGAGGAGTGACTTAGCGACTTTGGCTTGGAAAATTAGGTAATGCCATTAAGCAATTTGGGAACATAGAAGAAAAAGTTAGTTTTGGCGAGGTTAATGAGGTCAGGTTTGGATTTATTTAATGTAAGACACCATCTAGACATCCAGTTGGAGATGGTTTGTAACAGATGGAAATTACAGATCTGAAGATGAAGTCTGGAGATAGATACTTGTGTGTCAGTGTAGTAGTTGAAATCAGGAGTAGGAAAGGGAGTTCACCTAGGAAGGGTATATACAGTAAGAAGAGACGCAAAGGTCAAATCTTGAGAAACACTCATTTTAAGAGGTTGATGAAATAAGCCTTCAGGGAAGTCACATTAAGATCAGAGAGGTAAAAGGCAAACCAGAAAATAGTGAAACAGAAGCTAAGGGAGGAAAGGATTTTATAAATGCCATCTAGACAAACCATGAAAAGATTATTCACATAAGGAAATAAAAACAGCCAATAAATGTGAAAAAAGCTCAAACTTCAATAATCAAAATAAATGCAAATTAGAAACAAATACAAAGGTGGGTTTTTTTTTTTGTTAGTTTTGTAAGGTAATTCTAAATGTGCTTGCTCATGTACTACACCTTAGAGGCCTTGATTAATCTTTTTTCACACCTGACATCCAGTCAGTTAACAAATGTTGTTGACTATACCTTCAGATTATATCCTGTCTGAATCATTTTATCTTCCTTCATCACTAACACCTTAGACCAAACCACCATCATCTCTCACCTAGAATACTGAAATAGCCTCCTAATTGTGCCCCTACATACATTTTTGCCCCTTCATAGTTTTTCACATAGCAGCCAGGGTGATCCTTTTATTTATTGTTTTAAAAGATTTTATTTATTTATTTGAGAGAGTGAGAGCGAGCGTGGTGGGGGTGATGGCAGGGAGGGGAGGGAGAAGTAGACTCTCTGCTGAGCAGGGAGCCCAGAGCCTGGTAACTTGATACAGGGCTCTGTCCCAAGCTGCTGGGGTCATAACCTGAGCCCAAGGCAGATGCTTACCCCACTGAGCCACCCAGGTGCACCCAGGGTGATCCTTTTAAAACATAAATAAGATCTTGTGGTTTTCCCTCTCTTTTCCCTCCGATGGCTGCCTTCTTCTCACACTTAAAATAAAATTTAAAAAATAATTTAGAAATCTTTGCCATGGCCTACAAGGCCCTGCATGATTTGGTCTCTATTGGGCCTCGCATCTTACTATTTTCCCTACCAAAACTTGGTCATAACATTCTAGCTACACTGTCCCAAACATGCCATGCTTTTTTGTTTCTCAGGGCCTTTGCACTTGCCATTTTCACTGCCTGAAATGAATTTTCTCCAAGATTTCTATAAGCTTACTTTCCTGCTTCATTCAGATCTTTGATCAAATATTTTTTAATCATAGAGGCCTTCTTTGGCCATCCTATGTAATGAGTCCTGTCATGATTCTTAATTATGCCTTTATATGCTTCTATTTTTCCTCATATTTCTCGTTACTACCCGGTATCCCACTGTACTTCTGTTTATTTATAATTTGTCAAATCTACTAGCATACTAGCTCTATGAGGGCATGGATTTCTATGTCTGTTTTCTTCACTACTGTATTCATATCACCTAGCACAGTGCCTGGTACATGGTAGGTATTTAATAAGTAGTGGTTGAGTAAATGCATGAATATAAGGACATGATGAAATGTTTGTTGGTCTATATTTGGCAGTTTGAAGGAAAAACCTCAAAAATGCTCATACCCATTTGACCCAATAATTCTACTTCTGGGAATTTGTCCTAAAGAAATAATGCAAAGTGCAGAAAAAGCGTTATTTGCAAAGATTTTCACCATAAATTATTTGTAATAGTGGAAAAAAAATGAAGGAACCTAAATGTTCAACGAGGGAATTGCTAAGTGATTTATGGTATATCTAGACAATGTAATATTTTATGGCCATTAAAGATGATGTTTGCAAATATTTTATGATAAAAGGAAAATGTTTATGTTATGCTATCAAGTGTTAAAGGAGGATACAAAATTATATTTACCCACTATGTAAGAAAGGAAAAAAAAGACTGGAAAACCATGCACAATAGTGCTAAAAGTGATTATGTCTCTTTGGGGGAGGTGGATATTAGGTGATTTTTTTTCTTTTATATCTTCTGTATTTCCCAGATTTTCTATAGCAAGTCTGTATAACTTTCATTGCAGAAAAATCCATTTACAGCATATCTGGGTGGCCAGTCGGTTAAGCGTCTGCCTTCAGCTCAGGTCATGACCCCAGGGTCCTGGAATCGAGCCCCACATAGGGCTTCCTGCTCATGGGGAGTCTGCTTTCCCCTCTACCTGCTGCTCCCCCTGATTATGATCTCTCTCACAAATAAATAAATAAAATCCTCTTTTTATAACATTTGTTTATTTTATTTATTTTAATTTTATTTTTTCAGTGTTCCAAGATTCATTGTTTATGCACCACACCCAGTGCTCCATGTAATATGTGCCCTCCTTAATACCCACCACCAGGCTCAACCACCTCTCCTCCAAAACCCTCAGTTTGCTTCTCAGAGTCCACAGTCTTTCATGGTTCATCTCCTCGTCCGATTTCCCCCAACTCGCCTGGGTGGCTCAGTTGGTTGAGCGGCTGCCTTCGGCTCGGGTCATGATCCCAGTATCCTGGGATCGAGTCCCACATCGGGCTCCTTGCTTGGCAGGGAGCCTGCTTCTCCCTCTGCCTCTGCCTGCCTTTCTGTCTGCCTGTGCTCGCTCTCTCTAACTAATAAATAAATAAAATCTTAAAAAATTTTTTTTAAATCTTTTTTAAAAGAAAAATAAATTTACAAAACAAAGAGGAAACAAAAAACACAAAAATAAATATTGCACCTTAGAAGTGAGGTTTAGTAGTAAATAACAAAGAGGATAAACCTGTTCTCCTTGAGAGGTGGTGCTAGAGGGAGAGGAATATACCAGCTGTAACTGGGGCCAACTGTTCTCTGGCTGCTTTGTTCTGAAGAGATCTACTGACAGGGAAAGTAATTGAGATCTACTGATCCAATCTAGTCTTTAGTCATTGGAGAACCAAGGAATGCTGAGTTTTTCCTGTCAGGATTTGAACAGGATGTTCAAGGGAGATTAGGCAAGTTAAGACTTCTTCATATTGCTGTGGAGAGCACTAGCAATTTGCTTCATGTAAAACAGGAGTGATTACTCACTATATTTCTTCATGTCATGTAGTAAAAACAATTAAGTGAAGTTAGACTATAGATTGCTTGGCTATTCAGCCAGAGTCCCCTCTAATGGAAGAGAAGAAAAACAGCATTGACATGTTTTGGCAGGTCTCATCATTAGAAATGCCCATATTGCCAGAAAAAAAAGAAGCTGCAGCCAATAATGTAAACCTAGAAGTTCTCTAGGCCCCAAGGAAGGAAGTGACAATACAGAGTGTTGCAGCATTAATTGTCTGAGAGTACTGATCACTGTAATGGGGAAACTGTCTCTGTTATTAACACAATTATTTTCTACAAGGTCTTGGGTAAACATCCCATTAGAAAAATAACGACAGGGCTTTTGAAATATGTGTAGCAATATGTAAAAATATACTCATTAGTAAAATAAAGTGTGACCTATATGCAGCCCAAAGTCCCTTGAAAACAGAAAGTGTTAATAAGTTGTTATAGTTATAATTAGTATATAATTGAATAATTATTGAAAACAAGTAAAAAATGGCCCATTTCCTAAACAAATAGGAGTTAACACTTTTTAAGTGCATCTGAGAAAGATATCTATCCACACACACATGTATGCATATTTTGATATATGCGTATTCATATATATAGATGTATTTTTTGAACCAGACTCTTAGACAATTCTTCTATCATTTACCTTCAATTTATGCATTTCATCTCCACAGCCAATATCAGATGATGGTTTCATTTTAAGAGGCTGAGAACTGAAGGATGTAGAATATTATTCTCTATGTAGGACCAAACAAGAGGCAGTGGCACTAATTAAAGTGTGGGTTAGATGAACTCTTAATGAGCTGTTCAGATCTGGCTTTAGGACTTTGCTTGCAGGCTCTAGCCTATTTCCAAAACCAGTAGTCAATAGTGTGACATGCATTTCTAACATTCGTGGCTCCTGCTGTTTTTGCCTCTGGTGTGCATTATTTGGTTGTGTTCAGTGATGGTCCTGTCAAACGTTCTTGCTTTTTTTCTTTTTTCCTAAAGGGTAGCTAGCCCACATGCAGTATTAAGACAGTTGTTTCTTTTTTGGAAATGAATTCTTGAGTGAAATAAAGAGGTGAAAGGTGAGGGAAGTGGTACATGTTTGAACTGGTAAGTGATGGCAAATGACCTGGGGTATCTTATATAGATCTATGTATGAACTGGCTTTCTCTAGTCATAAACGGGAAGGATATCTTCCTGAAGTCTCCAGTTTGAAGGCAGTTGAGAAGTGAGCAGAGAAGAGCTAAATCATTCCAAAGCCCTCTTGCTTCCCAGTCCTCTGTGTATCTCAGTGAGGCGAAATGCTCCATATAGGACAGTTTATTTATTTATTTATTTATTTATTTTAGATCTTATTTATTATTTGACAGAAAGAGATATGGTGAGAGAGGAACACAAGTGGGGGGAGTAGGAGCGGGAGAAGCAGGCTTCCTGCTGAGCATGCAACCCAAATGTGGGGCTCAGTCCCAAGACCCTGGGACCATGGCCCCAGCTGAAGGCAGACCCTTAGTGACTGAGCCACCCAGACGTAGGGCGGTTTATTTTTTAAAGCATTTTTTGCTAACCTCCTTGCAGAATCACCCTGATGGGTATGAAGCCAATTTCTACAGACTTGCTCTTGTGTACGTGGCAGAAGAGCCAGAAATACTTTTTGTAGTCTAGATCTAAGTACTTTATGAAATGTCTTCCCTTGAAAGATTCTAACTTAACGCTGTTATGGAACCACATGAACACTTGAGCAGAACTATGTCTTTTTTGAGCAGCATTAACAGTGATGAAAAATGCACATCAGGCAGTTAGATTGCAACTAATCAAGAGCACTACTTCAGTCTATTAGGAATGATTTGTATATAGTATATTGGATATGGAAATCATTAGTATTAATATAATACTCTATTATTATCATTACAAGGTCACATTGATGATCTTTGTCAAAGGTGACAATAATGCTATTGACCTACATTTTTAAAAAAATTGCATTTAGATATTCTGTCACAATTTACTCTGCAGAAATTTTTAAATTATTTGCCCTTATTACTGAGATTTTGCCTCAATATAAAAAGAATAGGTTTGGGGATTATTTGATTGATAAATTGGGGCCATAAGGTGCCAATTGAGTGCCAATCATAAAATATTGGAATACTAAAGTTTAAAGTTTTTGTTTTCCTTTTTCTTTTGTGTTAATTCACCACACTGCCTTTTCTAAAATGGATTTTTGAAACTTTTTTTATTTGTTTCATTTTTTTAAATTTAAATTCCAATTAGTTAATGTGCAATGTAATATTAGTTTCTGGTATACAGTATAGTGATTTAACACTCCCATACAACACCCGGTGCTCATCACAACAAGTGCCCTCCTTCATCCCCACTCCCTATATCCCTCATCTCCCCATCCACCTAAAATGGATTTTTGAAGAATTCAAAACATAGCTTTTTATGTATGAGTAATATATGCTCGTTATAGAAAAATTAGAAAATACAGACATACAGAAAGACAAAAACATATATAGTTTACATACATATATATCTTTTTAAAAAAAGATTTTACTTATTTATTTAAAAGAGAGAGAGAGAGATTGAGAGAGAGAGAGAGAGATAGTGAGAGAGAGAACACAATCAAGGGGAGTGGGAGAGGGAGAAACAGGCTTCGGGCTGAGCAGGGAGCCTGATGCCAGACTCTATCCCAGGACCCTGGGATCATGACCTCAGCCGAAGGCAGATGCCCAACAACTGAGCCACCCAGGCACCCACATATATGTCTTTTTTAAAGCCAGACTCATGTAATTATAATGTGCTTTTTAAAAAATTATCAATATATTGTTAACACTTCTGTGTCAATAAAATATGTATACACACAGACACATGTGTGTATATGTAGAGAGAGAGACATGTATCTCTCAAGTTGGGTGAAATGGTAGGGATTATTATAGGACATATTTCTTGCCCTATTGCCCAGTACCAAGTGTAGCCCATTGAGACATATAGTTAATTTTATAACTGTCGTGAAGAAAGTCATGTGGGACATTGGAAAAATGAGCTGAAAGTGAGGGGACCTGGATTCTAATCCTTGCTCTGCCACTAACCACAAATGTGACTCTGTGCAAGCCATTTAATCTCTCAGTTTGTTTCTTCAGGGTTGTTTTGAGGATTAAATGAAATGTGAATATGAATGTTTCTGGTAAACTATAAAGGACTGTTTTAGTATAAGAAATTTAAATAACTATAAATTATTTATATTGGTGAAAACTCCTTGAAATTGTCGGGATTTCTTCTCAAAATGAGTGGTATATTGAACAATAATTGAATACTGTTAAGTTGGGACAGTCTTTGTGGGTGAGAATTCCATAGACCACTAGGTATATTCATATACTCATTGTTAATTAAAAAATTCTTCATTAGCAACATAGTATGATTGAAGTTTCAAGCAGACCTTTTAGGAGACTGACCCCATTATTCTTTGTGAATTGCAAAATGAAGTCTTTCATTCACAACCCCCATGCCTCCTCCCACCCCAGCCTCTCATGTGTCTCTTCTTTCCCTCATAGAAGAACTGCTTTGGACCTCCTTGTACATATGTTTGAAGGATAACTTGATCTAATTTGTTTACAGGAATTACAAGAGTGACCTTTATTCAGCTGTCTCGTTTTTGATTCCCATAACTTCTGGATCTATCAAGGTATGTGCATTCTACACTGAAATTTACTTGGGGGAATTGAACACTTTGTTGCATAATGTGAAAGGAATGGAATGTTTCACTGCTATAATCAGTTGTATTCATTGAGTGTCATGTAAATGAAATGTATTATTTTAAACCCTTAAAATGGCCATGGTATAGATAAGTTTGTGTCTGTGCTCCATAACTGTTAGAGAGTCTTTGCCAAAATCAAATATGCAAGCTATCCTACATATTTGAATGAACCTGTGACCTTTTCTATATATAGCTGCTAAAACCAATAGACTCCTTGACTAATGGGAGTATCTGCACAGTACAAGGAACAGTAGTGGCCAATGAGGATGTTTGGGAACTATTTAGTAGTTCTTATTGACTGCAAATAAGCATGGAATTTCTCCATATCAATGGAAAAAAGTTTTCATTCAGAGAATTTTACAGACAAAGTAAATATTTGTCTCCTGAAATGAATGTTTTAATTTTTTAGGAAAGTCTCAAGTAATATATCTGTATTGACATGGTATTGCATTTATTTATTCACCCTTACATCCTTCCTTTCATCCATCCTTCTACTAGTCTATATGCACAATAAATATTTATTGTGCAACTACTGGGCAAAAATTATTGTGCCTTTTATTTCTGTAAATGTGCCAAAGTAGATAGAATTCATCTGGAATATTGAGAAAGCAATTGCTTCTCTATTCAGTCCTCTGATAGAAGGAATATGCAAGAAAATGTAGCAAGGTGGGGAGACTGTCGATGAATCAAAATCTAAAGTTACCTGAAAGACTTCCCTCATTGACTTTCATTCTTACTAAAAGTATTGGTCAAAAAAAAAAATTGGTCAGGGTGCCTGGGTGGCTCAGTGAGTTGAGCCTCTGCCTTCTGCTAGGGTCATGATCCCAGGGTCCTGTGATGGAGCCCCCGCATCGGGCTCTCTGCTCAGCAGGGAGCCTGCTTCCTCCCACCTCTTTCTCTGCCTGCCTCTCTGCCTACTTGTGATCTCTGTCAAATACATAAATAAAATCTTTAAAAAAAAGATTATTTTTTAAAAATTGTTCAATATTCAGTACTTAGTAAGAAATAGAGTATATTAGTTTTTTCCTTTGGTACCTATATTTGGTAGTACTACACATTATTATTCAAATATGAATTCTCATCCCAACTTGTAAAAAAGTCAAAAGGATTATCTGAATTTGTGATAAGTCTTTGGAATCACTTGATACTTTAAAGTATGTAAAAACAATGAGATTACATAAATAATAAAACCCTTAAAATCTTGGAATTTGCACTGCCAATTGAAAATACAGTACAAATATGTTAAGTTTTTTTTTAAATTGGGTTCCAGTTAATTGAGATTAGTCTGTAATGGGAATTTTAAATGGATTTGTCAGTTTTAACAATGCATGTAGTTCCATTTGCTATTCTTCTTGAGGTACTGCCTTTAGGGAATACTATTGCTGGAAAGTTTCGATCACTATAGGAAAAAAAGCATCAGAAAATAAAATGACAGAATAAAAAAGGAACTCACTGAGGAAGGAAGTCAAGATTTTTGTGTTTTGTAACATTTGTAAAAATAAGGCTCTTAATTTGGGAATTGTGAGTCTGCCAGTGTGTAATATTAACAAAGGTATTTTTTCATACTTAAGAAGGCTTTAAGTATGTGAAAAATGATAGTCTTCCTAATCTTATGTGAATGAATAGATCAGATTGGAGGGAAAATGCCTAAAAGAATGCACACTTATGAAAATAATTGGCACTAAATATTTAAAAGGTTCAGAGAGCAGCTAGTTTTCCTCCCTTAGAGAGACAACATGGTATATTAGAAAAGCCTTTGCCTGTTAATCAGAAAATCTGGGCTCTGCTCCCAGTCTTATACTGCTGATATGGTCCTCTTCAGGTCACTTTTCTACTCTGAGCCTTGGTTTTCTCATATCTATAATAAAAACTTTGGATAGCTCTTTCTTCCTTCTCAGTCTATGATTTTTGGAAAGTTAAGGACTCCTCAAGTGTGCAAAATGGAATCAAGGCCATAAAGCTAGAATACATATATCAGTTGTTAAAAAGATTTCTGCTTATTTAAGTGTTTTAGTGTATTAGTAATAGGCATTTATTTATGTTTTATGTTAAAGTAATTGTGTTTCCTAACACCACTGCCCCCCACCACATACATACCAGTATTGAGTATTGGCATTATAATAAATAGTCAAGTAGAAGTTTAGTTAGTAGTCTTATTTTTTCCTCCTTGATAAAAATGCTTAACTCTGGGATGCTGATGTGCTGCTCCTCACTAAGTCTCTTGAAATTCAGCAAAACTATGTTTTCTCCCTCTTGCAAGGTGGTCATTTAAGGTCAAGCATCTCTCTGTAACTTGGACTAGCCAAGTGCATAACCCGATGAGTTCAGACTCTAGTGTTTTCAATCTGGCATCCTTCATGAGCATTGAGTTCATATTAAAGGATTTAAAATATGTTCTTCTTCATCTACATATCACAGCAATAACAACCTAGGCATAGGACAATGCCTGGGAGCAAATAACCACTTGGAGTTAATGATCTGAGGGGCAGCTGAAGGACCATTGACTCTTCCTAGTCAGTCCTTCATCCCTATAAAATGCCTAGTCCTGAGACGGCAAGACTTCAGTAATTTTTCTGTCTCATATCAGATGGAGTAGTGGCCATAAATAATAGATCATAATGAGATGTTTTAATGCAATAAAATATCAACAATTCTAATACCATACAGAGATGGCTATTGTGATCAAACCAAAAGGAGTGGTCAATAAAGTTCATGAATCATAATATTTTAGAAGTGACTTTCCCAGTATTGATTTGAAATGAAATATAAGAATTCACATGGTTTAGGGGAGCATTTCCCTTTTCTTTTTTGCTTATTCCACTGATGAATGATCCATATTAGAAATAATTTAAAAAATGCCTCTGACATCTATTTCAAATAGATTTTTAAAATAGTCTGTGTTCAGCTTCTCCCTCCCTTTTTGGCACTAGATTCAACTTTCAAGATATGCACAGCTTTGAACTAAGTAACAAATATAATTCTACAATTTGCTTTTCCCAGAAGAAACATTTTTCACTTATTTATTACTGTGACAAAAATTCGTATAGTTTGCCAGGCATGGTACTAGGTGCTAGGGGAACAAAAACCAAAAAGGGCCATGGTCCCCAACCACAGGCTCATGGTAGAGAGGTGAGGCCTGACTTATATACAGAAATAAAATAATTGTTATAGGTGTGGAATGCATATGAATTTATTTGCTCATGCCATTCATATTATCTATTTTAATAAAAAATATTCACATATCAGAACCTACTCAGTAGGGTAATGAGATACATAATCTCAAATAGCTCCCCATTCAAAAAGTCTTTAGGAAACACTGGTCATGGTAGGCAGAATGGTCCCCCAAAGATGTCCATGTCCTAATCCCTGGAACCTGTGAATCTGTTGCATCACATGACAAAGAGGAATTAAGATTGCAGATAGAATTAAGGTTGTTATTCAGCTGACCTTAAAATAGGAAGATTATCCTGGTTCACTGGGTGGACTCATTATAATCATAAGGGGCCTTAGAAGTGTAAGAGGGAGGCAGAAGTGAGAACCAGAGAGAGCGCAGCTTGAGAAGAGCTCAGCTGGCATTGCTGGCTTTGAAGACTGTGGTCATGAGCCAAGGAATGGGGGTGGCTTTTCGAATCTGGAAAGCATAATGAAAAGGATTACCCCCACAGCTTCTAGAAAGGAATGTAGCCCTGCCAACACATGTACTGTAGTCCATCAAGACTCATTTCAGACTTCTGACTTCCAGAACCGTAAGATAAATCTGGATTGTTTTATGCCACCAAGTCTGTGGTAGTTCATTGTAGTGGCAACGGAGAAGTAGTACACTGAAGTTTACCCAATACAGAAAATCTGCAGTAGAGTCTCTAGTAGCAGTCATGATTGCTGAAAGGCATGGTTTATTCTGATCTTGGAGCACAGGGATGTTTGTCTATGACCGTTTTTCTTTTTTCTGGATATGCATTATCGGCCCCACCTGTAGAAGTACACCCATTTTCGAGATCCCTAAAATCCTGCTGACTGTGTCAAGAAGAATATAGCCTTCTTTCTCTCTCCTTCTATGGACCATTTAGGTCCCTTTATTTCATCCCCTTATCCCTCATCCCTCTGCCTTGATGTCTATGCAAGGTTTGTGGATAGGTGAAAAGTAGAAAGTTACCCTTCATTCATGGGACACCTACAGCAGCAAGAAAGATATAGGCACTACTAACCTAATAAATTATCCTGACATGGTTTTTTTTTAATTTTTTTAAAGATTTTATTTACTTATTAGTTAGAGAGAGAGAGCGAGCACAGGCAGACAGAATGGTAGGCAGAGGCAGAGGGAGAAGCACGCTCCCTGCCGAGCAAGGAGCCCGATGTGGGACTCGATCCCAGGACGTTGGGATCATGACCTGAGCCGAAGGCAGCTGCTTAACCAACTGAGCCACCCAGGCGTCCCCCTGACATGGGTTTTATGACAAGCATAAAATTGGGAATTGAATATAGTATGAAACAGGAGTCTCAAGCTAGTGTCCTACTATTCAGGATCAGTCTTTAAATATGTTTTGTTTAAAACCCGGAGCTCCTGCGGACAGCCTGCTTCCTCCTCTCTCTCTCTGCCTACTTGTGATCTCTCTATCAAATAAAAAAAAATAAATTAAAAAAAAATAAAACCCGGAGCTCTTCTTTTCCTCTCTTCCTCCCCTCCCCTTCCTTTTTTTAAAGCTTATACCTTGAGTGTACCCTGTTCTGTTCCATACTGTCTGCCACCCCCTTTTGTCTTATTCCTTGCTTACCTAACTCATGTGTTATGAGCCTAGGCCCTGTGGTGTAGAGGTTAAGTGCATATGCTTTGGGGTTTAAGTAGATAAGGTGATCCAGTTCTGCCACATATTTGTTATACAACTTGGGCAAGTAGATTAAATATAATCTTTCTAAACCTTAGTCTCCTCATCTTTAAAATGGGGATTATAATACTTATCATGATGAGCACTACATTATGTATAGAATTGTTGTATCATTATATTGTACACCTGAAACTAACATACCATTGTATACTAATTATACTTAAATAAAATAAAAGGATAATAATTATACCTCATACTTCATAAACTTGTGAGGTTTAAGATGGCACTTTACACAATGATTGCATATAACATAGATCAGCTATCACTCTCACTGCTGTTATTGCCACTGTAAGAGCACAGAGAGAAGTTAATCAATTGGATCTAGTAGAGGGATGAGAAGCAGACATCTGAAAAGTCTTTGGGTAGAAGGTGGTGCTAGTAATACTGGAGCCATCCTAAAAGTGTGAACTGATAGGAGATAGGGAACAGAAATTTGGTATTATCTGGTGAACAAATGGCAAGGATGGGCAGATGTTCTAAGCAAAAGAAGCAGTGGCACAGAAACATCCAATAGTCCTTAGAGAAGCTGCATTCTTTCTATACAGGTAAAGGTAATGTGAAAGGTAAGCATGAGAGAAGATGAGGCTAGAGAGCTAGCCTGGAGATAGATAAAGATGGACTTCTGCGGGCGCCTGGGTGGCTCAGTGGGTTAAGCCTCTGCCTTTGGCTCAGGTCATGATCTCAGGGTCCTGGGATCGAGCCCCACATTGGGCTTTCTGCTCCGCGGGGAGCCTGCTTCCCGCTCTCTCTCTGCCTGCCTCTCGCCTACTTGTGATCTCTGTCTGTCAAATAAATAAAAAAAAATTTAAAAAAAGATGGACTTCTGTGTCCTAAGGAGCATCTCCTTTCTCTTGTTGGCCAATGGTTTTGTAAAACTACTTGTGAAATTTGAAGTTTGGTCTACTACCCACTGAGCTTCTGTCTTGCCTGAGAGCAACCCTGGAAACAAATTAACTTAGGAACACAGTTTAAAAACCATTTCTTTTTTTTTTAAGAATTTATTTATTTATTTGACAGAGATCACAAGTAGGCAGAGAGGCAGGCAGAGAGAGAGAGAGGGAGGCAGGCCTCCCGCCAAGCAGAGAGCCCGATGCGGGGCTGGATCCCAGGACCCTGAGATCATGACCTGAGCTGAAGGCAGAGGTCTTAACCCACTGAGCCGCCCAGGTGCCCCTAAAAACCATTTCTATAGGGGCGCCTAGGTGGCTCAGTGGGTTAAGGCCTCTGCCTTCAGCTCAGGTCATGATCCCGGGGTCCTGGGATTGAGTCCCGCATCAGGCTCTTTGCTCTGCATGGGGCCTGCTTCCTCCTCTCTCTCTGCCTGCCTCTCTGACTACTTGTGATCTCTGTCTGTCAAATAAATAAATAAAATCTTAAAAAAATAAATAAAAACCATTTCTATAGCCATAGAGGAACTAGGGAAGGATACTAATAATCACATTTGTGATACGGAGGGTTCACTTTGGCGATAGTATAAAGGATGGCTTGGAGGATGTAATATTGAAGGCCAGGGAACCAATTAAGAGACTGTTGCCATAGGCCAGATAAGAGATGATGAGGGCCAGGTGGCAGTTAACAGTGGGAATAATGATAAAGGGATGGATTTGAACAATGATTCTCAAACTTGAATGTACATCAGAATCACTTGGAAGGTCTGTTAAGTTGCAAATTGCTAGACCCTTTTCCCCAGTTTATGTTTCAGTGTGTCTAGGGTGGGGCCCAGGAATTTGCATTTCTTTTTTTTTTCAAGATTTTGCTTATTTATTGAGAGATAGCGCATGAGCAGAAGGAGGAGCAGAGAGAGAGGGAGAAAGAATCCCAAGAAGACTCCTCTCTGAGCACAGAGCCTGAAGACCTGAGCCTAAATCAAGAGTTGGATCCTTAACTGACTGAGCCTCCCAGGTGCCCCAAGAATTTGCATTTCTTTTTTAAAATTTTTAATTATTTATTTATTTATCCATCCATTTATTTATTTATTTATTTATTTATTTATTTATTTATTTATTTGAGAGAGAGGGGGAGGGAGAAGCAGGTTCCCCACTGAGCAGGGAGCCTGATGTGGGGTTTGATCCTAGGATCCTGAGATGATGATCTGAGCCAAAGGCAGAGGCTTAACTCACTTAACCCAGGTGCTCCTGGTTGCTACATTCTTAAAGGGTTTTTAAAATGCTGTTCCTCTTAATTTCTGTGACAGTTTTTATTTCAATGAAAAGTTGAGGATTTTTAGAAGGAATCTGATAAGAAGCTACTAGTTACAATCAAGAACATACTTTACATACAGTGTAAAATGTACCATCTGAAGTTTCTTGCATGTTTCAGGAGGAATTCTTTTAAGACTCATATATTTTTAAGATGATAGCATTTCATCCTCATTTCTTTAAGTAGATAATAGGTTATACTCTCTTGGACTCATCTCTCTCCCACCCATCTCCTTTACTCTGATAACTAACTTTCCGCATCAATAATTACCGTATCTTGTTTATGAAACTAGTAAAGACGTGTTCCGGTAATACTGAGTAGCTTCAAGTATCTTCACATTCATGTTCTATACTTCAAACAGTTTGACTGTAGATCTAAAAGGTATATAATAAGATGTCTCATAAGAATATGATTCTTTTTTTAAAATTTTATTTATTTATTTGACAGGGATCACAAGTAGGCAGGGAGGCAGGCAGAAAGACAGGGGGAAGCAGGCTTCCCGCTGAGCAGAGAGCCTGATGCGGGGCTCCATCCCAGGACCCTGGGATCATGACCTGAGCCGAAGGCAGCGGCTTTAACCCACTGAGCCATCCAGGTGCCCCAAGAATTTGAATTTCTAACAAGTTTCCAGGGAATGCTGATGACACTGGTCCAGGGATGACACTTTGAGCACCATGAGATTTGGCATATGCTAATTGGCATGGACCACTCATTAGATATAAGAAGTGAGAGAAAGGTTTCTGGCTTCGGAGTCTGGGTAGATGGTAATATCACTCAGTATTATTGAGATCAAGTTGAACTGAGTTGAAAAAATTTTTTCATGGCCTTAGGGTCAGCTAAAAATTTTTAAACATGATCTGTAATCAGATCCTAGGCCCTTTTCTGGATATCTTGACACTGTTCTTTTGTAATGGTTGCTCTCACCCCACATCACCCCTACTCCTACCCCACTTCTATTCATCTGCTTTGGTGCCATTCACCTTCAGGGAGTGAAAGTACAGATTTTGTCCTTCTTTGAGGGAAATGGGGGGCATAGATGAGGATAATGAGTTCCATTTTATACCTGTTGAGTTTGAGGAGCATATGAAACATTTAAATGAGAGAATCTCAAAAAAATAATTTATGCTTCACTTTTTGTTATTCTGAACTTAAGAAAAGTTTATTTCCTTATTTCGGTTTGGTCATCATCTTCTCATTATGCAAAATCAGAATAGTCAAGATATAGGTCCAGATGTAGTTAGATTGAACTTCTAGTGTTTGTGCATTCAGTCCTTTAAAGATATCTGAGTGTTAAATTTTCTCATAGCTGACAATCATCCTTTTTATAGTATAGATCAGTGAATCCAAAACATGTTCATTTTAAAATTCCCCTTGAACATTCCAGTGACCTAGCTTTCTCTACTGATTCACCAAAAAGAAAAATCAAAGTACGGCAGAATATCCATGCTGTTAAGTAGGTGAGAGTAAGAGAGTATCATGTAGGTTGCCAGTTTTTCGTTTTTTCTTTTCTTTTTTTGTGTGTGGCCTATTTCAGTAATGGTCAGATTTTACACCAAAGCTACAAGCCATCTCTCTAGGTTTGAGAGTAGGCAATGAAAAGATCTTACAACAGGATAAAGTACCTACATGCAATGGTGAGATGAGGAATAAAACAAGGCCTATTAGACTATAGAGAAGCAGTAGAAGTGGATACCTAAGCAAGAAGAATGAAACAGAATGACTTGATTTTGTTGCAAGGGGGCAGTTTGAACTTTTCTGGCATATGGTAGATCCTTACAGATTAGATGATAGATTGATAAATTAAGAGATTGACAATCAATAATTGATAGATTGATAGATCAATGGATGGATATGGATTCTCAATTAAGTTGTCAGCTCATACTTCCATGAAACTGTAGAATCATCCTTAATGTGTGGGCAGAAATGTGGTAAGGTGGTCAATTTCAGCCACTCACTGCCATAAACTTCCTTGAAAAGATACATTGAACTGTGACATCATTTTCTTTTGGAGTCTACTCATCTTAGTGACTGATTACATACTTGTATTTTGTGGGTAGGACAACCATTCATACACTTCCATCTGCAAGACACATAATGAACCTTAACTTGTAGACTGCATTCATTTTCTTGAAGCATTTAGCTCTGATCTTTTAAGGAAAATGGAAGCATTGCTCTGTTGGTACTTGGTCCTCTACCTTAGGGGGGAAAAACACAGAAAAACAACCATAAAACTGAGAACAAAGCTGTATGCTTTTGCTAAGTGTTTATAGATAAGCCATAATCTGAAATGCATATGTATTTGCCAACAAGAAGTCCCACATTAGATGTTTAGGAAATGGGTTCAGAGTTAATAGAAATGGCTTTTGTGGTTTCTGGAAAATCTCTGAGGAGAACTTCTTTAGGGGTGTTATTTTAGCCCCATGATATTGCTACCCTGACGGCTGAATGCAGCAGAAGTGTCTTCTGGGTGAGGCGAAGTCCAGCCCTCCATTTCACCTTAGTAAATTTGAAATCACTATGTCTTCAGCCTGACACACTTCCAAAGTATATTGAGAATCCCTATATAGTCTTTTTTTAAAAGCTGAATAAAAGTGGGAAAAAAAAACCAATGACAAAAATTCTGAAATAAGTACAAAGCAGTAATATACTCACATGCCGTGTGGCACACTATTGGAAGTAGCCAGGGTTCTTTCTATAGGGTAGACATTGAATTGCTGACCTTCATGTTTTGTCCTGTGTTTGCTAGATGCCTGACAAGTGTCAGATGAAACTATTCAACTTACATGATTTTAAATGGCTGTTTTCCAAGAACACATCAGCTACCTATTTTATCCCAGATGTATGTATACTACTGCATGAGAACCTCAATTTTGAAAGGTACACTTTAACTGACATGGCTGGCTATCACTGTGGGTGACAGAGGACTGATTTTGTTCTCTTATTTGCAACATTCTCACCTGGTTAAATGGGGTGGGTATAATTCATAGTGTATGCTGTAAACCTCTAATGATAAATTAACATAAATAATACGAGTTTTCAATGCCCTTTTTAATTTTATTTAATTTTACACCCTGCTTTGTTCAAAAGCACCTTGATTGATGCTTGAATATTTTGTATAGTGTATGAACACAAAATGAAACATGCACTTATGGGCATGCCTTGATCCAAGCTTACATCTACATACTGTATGATGTGAGTGCCACCTATGAGCACTAATTTGCACCAAGCTTATAGCTTTAATCACAAGAGAACACACAACATTACTATTCATTTTGCTGTTCAGAATAGTGTGAGGAGGCAGAGGAAGGAGCTCAAAGAGATTGGTAATTCTAAGAAAGGCTGATTTCCAGTTAAGTACATTTTCGTAAGTCATTTTGTCATTTGGTAAACACACGATGATTATTCCTTCAGACAGATGAAATATTCATTAGGAAGAGAAGTGAGGAAATCACAGTACTATTAAAGAGTAGCAAGGGAGTGGGAGACCTGTCAAGAACATTCTGACCCCAGAAAAAAGAAATCAGAATTGCTACAGAGAGGGACCACAGAATGCAAACTTTTTAAAAGGTTATTTCCATAAAGTCTGAGGAAATCTTGGCCTCCATTAAGATTTTTGTCCCTGAGAGCCTAAACTGTAAGTATGGTATCTGCTTTGTCTGCAGAATAAAAAAGGAGATCTTCGCTTAATCATTATCTTGGGAGCTGAACATCCTGCTACATTTGAATAAAAATGCCTACTTCATTACTGATGGGAACAGAGAGTTCGGGGTACCAAATGATTTACAGTAGAGCTTACTGACAGGGCTACCTTATAAATGAACAGGCTGTTTAAAGAATACTGGTTGTTAATGTGTTTATTGTCAAAGGAAGTCATGCTGACAATAATGCCCACAAATTCTAGAAAATTTACCAAATGAATGCTGTCTATTAAAAAAGCAGGTTTGTTATGCCTTTAGGTAATGGGAAAGGATGACGCAGGAAAGAGAACTGTGATGTGTCAACAGTATCATCAGCTTTCCTTTCTCTTATGAAATCTCTTAAAAATGATGAGAAACATAGAGCTATGAAATAACTGAGCTTCAGGGGACCTTGAGAAATCATTTGCTCTAGGCTTCTGCTTTCAAGAATGTGAATGTCTACACAAAGTGTTTAGGGAGTCATGTCGTCAGGCCTGAGTGTAGAATTCTTTATTTTAGCAAATATATATAGCAATTTATGTGTCAGGCACTGTTCTTAAGTGCTTTATAAATATTAACTGGGCAAATCTGTCACAGCACTGAATTTTTCCCTCCTTCTTTCTTATTCTTCCTGCTTGTTTTTTCTCTCTGTATCGTTTCCTGTTCCCTTTTTCCATTACTTGTTTCTTAGTTTTGCCATTGGCCCTCCTTAGCACTGTTCCAGGCTTGTCAGGCCCTCCAGTATAAGACTATTGAACTCTAGTGTAAGCCTCCTTTTTTTTTCTCACTACTTTTAAGAATGCCATAGAATTTAAGCCAAATTTCTTATTGAAATCAAAATAGATTATTTTACCATTTTGCCTTCATCTTGTCATTTTATCATGGAAGCAAATAAAACTGGCTTAGAAAAATTTGATATCTGCATAACATTGATAGTTATTTCCAGTGTTTTATGATCATTTCTTTAATGATAATACTTTTGGATAAGACTGGAATTGGAATAGGGATTGCATATAGACCATGCCTCAAATAATTTCTCATTTAAAATTTCCAGTTTGCCAAACCACATGAGCATCTTCTCTCTCTCTCTCTCTCTCTCTTTTTTCTCATTCTTGACATTTGGCAAAAGAAGGTGATTTTGTTTTCTTCATTTTATACTTTCTCTTCTCATTCTTGAGTTTGTGTTTTTTATTTTATAAATGTTGAAGTTCTTTATAAATGACTTCTCACCTTGTTCTTTCACTTTTCTGTGTAGGACATAGATAATCCCACATGACTGACATACTTATATTTTAAATAATAGTAGACAATTTGGATTTTAGCTTATTTTTAAAAAAATTATATGGACTTTTCTATGTGTTGTTAATTGACATGAGCATGTATATGTGAAACAGATCTAGCAAGTTATGAACAATTGTTTTATGCCAAGAACTGTTCTGTTTTAAACCTGTTATGACACTTAATCCCCACAATAATTTTATGAAGACTGTACTATTATCATCTCCAGTTGTAAAGTTTAGAAGACTGAGGCCAAGAGAGGTTAAGTAATTTGGCTAAGGTCATTAAGTGTCATAGCCAGTATTCAAATAAGATCTGGGCTACTATTCTCTTATATCTCTATTTGTCCTGAAATCCATTAAGAGAAGAATCCTGTTTTCTTTTTAATCTGACTTATTTTTATTGTTTGGGTGCCCTAATTTAGGAATTCTTAAGTTAAGGCATCTGAATCTTGGATTGGACCATAAATTTGGCAACAGAATTGCAGATACCTACACAGAGAGTGTTCTTATTGTGGGATACTTCAATTAAAGGATCCTAATGTGACCCCTCTAAAGAATGATGTTAGTATATATTCTAAAATATAATCTTGAAATGTTTGCAGTAGCCGGGATGCCTGAGTGACTCAGTGGGTTAAGCATCCAACTCTTGATTTTGGCTCAGGGCATGATTTCAGAGTTGTGAGATCGAGACCTGCGTCGGGCTCAATGCTGAGTGTAAAGCCTGCCTGAGATTCTCTCTCTCTCTGTGTCTCTTCTCTCCATCTGGCCCCCTCCAGATTTTTCCAGTAGCTAAGATCGATTGATCAATCAGTGGATAGATAAGATAAATCAGAGAAACCTGATTTTCTGGTATCCCCTCATCATGTGCCTATCCATATTGCCACTCTGAGAAGAACTTGTCTTCTCTTTGGTATCAATGTTGTTCATTTCCTATGAATCTTCCTTGAGAAAAGAAACTGGAGATTTCCTCCTGGATTATTTTCTGTTTTCTGTATTCAAACTGTGTATATATTCAAGATCCATTACTTGTTTCTTCCCTCTACCTTTTCTTCCTTGGGGATCTCATCTACATTTATGACTTTAACTGGTATTTCTTACATATATGAATTTTAAAACCTATTTCTTTCACTATAGTCCCATACCTCCAACTTCTTGCCACATGTGTATCCTTGGATATTCTGCTGATGTCTGAAATTCATCATATTTCTCAAGGTGAGCACATTGTCTTTTCAAGGTTGGATCCCTTATCCACTTTCTCAGTTTCTGTCAGTGATACCATCATTCTTCCAGCTACCCAGGCTTAAAACTTTGGTTTTTTTTTTTACCCCCATCTTGTACTTTGCCTTCCATATATAATTTGTCATTATGTCCCACAGTACTTCATAATGTCTTTCACTTCCCTCCTTTTTTTTGTATCACTATTATGAGCTTTACCTCTAGTTTAGACAGTTTAATATCATGCTCATTAATTCCCTCCTAAAGCTTAGTGTATTTCCTTGCCCACAGCAGGAACTTAAATTGATCCTGAATTAATGACTTCCAAAGTTTAGAAGGACAATCAGTGCATTTTATCCAGTATGAGTGGGATAATAAGCTCCATGATGATGGAGGCTGGGTAGACTTTATTTACTGCCAGATTCCAACACCTAGCTCTGTCCCTAGCATGTAGTAGGTACTTCCAAATATGTGTTGAATGAATTTATATATAAATGCAATGATGGTGACAACTGTGTTGCCCCCAAACAGGAGAACAGAAATCTTCTGATGACTTGTTTCATTCCTTCTAATATATTAGACTGGGGGGATGATACCCAATATACTGAGTTTTTTCCACATAGTCTTATATTTAAGACAATAATTGAATCTTTAAGTAAAATTTATGTCCATGCTAAATTACACTTCTTGTGGGATATCATGGCATTATTCTACTTGGGCACCACAAATTATATTGATTGGGTAAAATATGTTTCATGTCTGTTTGTAAAATGTGGAATATTACTGAATTACTTTAAGTGTCATCTTTGAGATGAGTTTAGGCTGGTTTCTTTGCATTTGACACATTTCAGTCTGTCATCCTGTCCTTAGAGATGTTGAAAATTAAATGGGGATACTTAAATAATTTAATTTATAAGCTTGCTTACAGCTATGTGGTTTATCAAGCCAGATGTCGGTAGCCTCACTTTCTTGCAGCTCAGATGCTGCCAGATATAAATTAAAATTGTTTCTGCATGTCGGGGATTAGCATGTAGAAAAGGAAACTTTCTTTCAGATAGCCAGTCTCAATGTAGTCTCTGCTAGACATTGCCATTTTTTTTTTTTTAGTCATTGGCTAATTTTGAAAAAGAAGAAGGAGAAGAAAAGAGTATAAGTCATTCATAAAATAAGCTCATTTATATTTCTGGGGAAATCCAGTGCCCTGTTCATATGATGATGTAACTCACTTCTCAGTAACACGAAGTCTATAATAGAAATGTCATTCTAGTTTCACGCCTCCCCCTCCCCAGAAGCCATTTTATGTTGTTGTTTAAATGCAGTAGATTTACTCAAGTTTTTATGGCTATACTGTCAACATTTCCAGTTTCTCTTTTAAAAATTGGTCTAGACAATGTTTTAGCAGGGTGTTTTTCCTAGCAAGCAAGTAAGCATCTGAGTTCATCTTCTCCCACACAAATAGAAAATAAACAGTCTCTGCATAATTTAAATGAGGTGTTGTAGGAGAGGACTCCAGTGCATAGGAACAAGGAAGGATTTCTCTCCCCTCTCTGCCTGCATTCACTGTGGAATCTTGGGCAAGTCAGTTGCTCTATCTAGGTTTACTTCTTATATAAATGAGGAGTTACGGCTGAATCATCTGTGTTTCCTCGCATGCTCTAGAATTCTTTGAGATGTTTTTAAGTCTTAGGCGGCCTTTATTTCAACTCTTTTTGCATGGTTAAACTCTTTCCAACCTTTAAGACCCATGAAATAATCCAAGCTGCATGACTCCAAGTTGACTTTCCTATTTTTTTGAATTCCTACAGCATTTATATAGACAGATTGCAGAGTTTTGCATGTTTGTATAGTCATATTCTTTTTTTGTGTGCATTAAAATGATCTCCACAACTATCAAGGGTCTTGAATATAGGGATGATGTCTTATACTTCTCCTGTTTCCTTCATTAAATCCATTACGTTATGAATTACATAAAATTATTAATTGATTTGGATAAAATGTGAATTGCTTCTCACCTGGATTGAAAGAATTTTGAGTGTGAATAGAGAGAGTCTCTTTTCATGAAAGTCGGATTCATTTGGTAGCTAAAAAAGAGCTTTTTTATTATTGTGAAATTATTGCCCTAAAGCCCTTATACTGAAGTAATATCCCAGTCAAAAAGAATTTTTTCTGGGTCTTTAGATCTGGGGATTACATTTGAGAGAAACAAGTTCCCATTTGGCAGGAAAGAGCTATTTTGGTCATTTTTCTTTTCTGGACCTCTAATATCAATTTTCTAATCCAATCCAGCCAACATAAATTGAGCACACACTATGTGTCATATACTGTGATATACACTGTGATGGGCTGGAGGAAGATTGGTATGTGTGAAGATTGATAGGACAGGATTTTTGTCCTTGAGGGGTTCACAGTGTAGAAGTTGGGGTATAATTGACACAAAAAGGAACAAACAAAACCCCCTACAATATAATATAATAAGAACAGTAATAGAGGTACATATGAAGTGATATGGAACCAGAGACAAGGAAGCTTCTGACTGTATCTCACGTTTTATGTCTAGGAATATACTACAGAAAGATGACATTTATTTGGGCTTTAGAAAATGACTAGGAACATGGCTGTTAGGAAAGGTAAGGAAGTGAATCTAAGGTGGATATATTAAAGTAAGTAAAAGCATAAAGGCATGCAGTCTATGGTAAGTCTGAGAAAGGACCATCTGATATGGCTAAATTGCAGGATGTTTAGGGAAAACATTTCGGAAGAAAGGACTGGAGGAGCAGGCCAGATTCCTGGCTTATTACTGATCATCCAAGTTCATTTAATTCCCTAGAGGATATACATCCTTGAGCATTTTCTAAAAGTAATGAAGGCCATGGGGTGGGGGGAGACTGTATACAAGAGGAGCTTGTGGAAATATATTCCTTTCTGCCAGCAATTTTTCAGAGTCACCCTCTTCAACTGTCCTATATATTTAAGACAGGTAGGTTATTTGTTTTTGTTTTTGTTTTTTGCTGTTGCTCTTGCATACCTATTAGGAATGAAGAGACTGTTTTAATTCATTTTAGGACTAATTAAAATAGGAAGAACCCCTGAGTATGCATCTGAAACTGAACTCTTACAACACATAGCAGTAGCCAGCAACACACTCAGGCTTTGATGCACTAGACACAGGAAACTTCTGAGCAAGTTTGGAATATGGACCTTGATTTCCTGTGTAACTTTTTCAAGTCTACGTGGCAGTTGACACCTGTTCTTCTCTCAGGCAACCAGGGAATTTACATTTACCTTCTTCCTTTGTGTCTGCTCCCCAGAAAACAAAGCCTACCCAGAAAAGGATCTGACAAACTTAGTCATTTGGCACCCTGAGCCACTTAAGGCCCGGTGGGATGATCTCCCAGTACTGTTTCTGTTTTCACAAGGGGAGGAAGGCCTTGCTGAACTTAAGAGGCTTTTCCTGGTAGTTACTACCCCAGCATTGAGAACAAGTCACTGGTAACACTTGTTATGGCCCTTTATCTTGTCCAGTAATATTAAGCTACTTGAAGTCTGATATTTCTCACAACTGAAATATGAGAATATAGAGCTAGATTTTTATAATAAAAATGGAATGAAGGATTGGATTCTCCAGGCTGTTCCTCACATTTACCGTTTCCCTTTAAAATAGTGAATAAACAATATTTTAGCTGGAGAGAAAAAGAGAGTAAAAACAAAAGAAAATTTAAAAAAACGAAAGAAGAAATGATTTTCTGGCTTCTCTTACATATTGCTGAGTTTAAGAAACTGGTTTTTGATTGGCAAGGAGAGTGTTAAGGTTTTGAATAGAAACGTAGCTATTAAAAGAACTGTATTTTACATAAGCAAATTAGCATGGGTTCAGAGTGTTTAGTTTTGAGATAAAACTAAGTCTATTAAAAACTATCTAAGGGTCAGATTATTTCTCAGTTCCTTTAAAAGCAAAGCCATAGCCTGACTGAGAAGCAAATTAAGATAGAGGAAAATAATTCTGATTTATACCAGCCATGTGTGGCCACCATAACCAGTTTGTTAGTCAGTTCATTGTAATTGGATTTCTGAATTATTCTTTTTCATCCTGCATTATTGCCATCTTTAAAAGGAATGTGGTCATTTTTTAGCTTCTTGCATTGATAAGTAGGTACACAACTCCCACTGTTTTTCATGTGTGTCTAATTTTTGCCACTCTGCTGAAAAATATGTGACAAAACAGAAGTCAATATATTGCATTTTACTTCCTCAGTAGAAAACAGTTTCAGCAGGAGGTACAGTATAATACCTAGTGCTCACAAGTAGAAACTATTTATTTCAACCAGCTACTATGTCTGTGGTATACTTAGCTGGGCACTAGACACTGGGAGAGAAACAAAGGAAAAGATGTGTGTTCTTCCCTCAGAGTACTTATCCTCTAGGACAAGAAATAAGATCTGTACAAATGCAGGTATATTGATTTCCTATGGCTCTGTAGCAAATGAGCACAAACTGGGTGGCTTAAAACAATACCAATTACCTCAATTTCTGTAAGTCAGAAGTCTGGGCATGACAGAAGATTTCTCTGCTCAGAGTCTCACAAGGGTCCAGTCAAGGGTTTCAGGGTGTTGGCTGGGCTTGTTCTCATCTGGAGGCTAGGCTGGGGAAGGATCCATTTTCAACTCCCTTGGGTTGTTGGAAGAACTACTTCTTTGCTCCTTTAGAGTTCATGGCAGTTTGGTACTTCAAAGCCAGCCATGGTAGGAGAGAGAGTCTCTGCTGCTTCAAATCTCTAACTTCAGAGGTAGCCTTAATCCTCTTGACAAAAGGGCCCTCCTGACAATATCTGACCCACATAAGATAATCTCCCTTTTGATTAAGCTAAGGCCAACAAGATTTAGGGGCCCTTATTACACCTGAAAAATCCCTTTGCCTTTTCTGCATTCTATTCATTAGAAGCAAGTGATAGATGGGGAGAGGGAATTGCATAAAAATGTGACTTACTGGGTGTTACCTTAAGATGTGTTGGCCATGTACAGCAAACACTAAATATAAACATTAACAATAAAAGTACCTTGGTACAGACAACAAATCTAAGTGGAAAGTAGACACAGGCACTGAGGGGACAGAGAAAAAAGGTGATCCCTGCTTAGGAGTAGCTCATTTATTCAGCAAAAGTTTACTCTGCATTTACCATGTACCAGGCCTTGTGTTAAGCTCTGAGACTAAAGTAAACGCTGAATGGCAAGTGCCTTAGGTTATTCTAGAAGATTTCAGAATCCTGTTAGATATACTTATCTGAAAAAGAGATACTAAAGAAATAGATGATAATAAATATGTTTAATTATAGTCATGGGTTCCTTGTATCTTGTTTTAGAGGTACAATACAGACACACACAGACACACAGGTACACATACAGACATACATATACATACCTTGGGGTAGAAAATTGTAACGATCAAGGCCAGGTTTGAAGATCTCACTACTGAGTCAATTCAGAAAATGTACCTGGTAAGCAAAGAAGCTTTTCTTATCAGTCAGTGCATTTAGCATATTAAAGTTTATTTGAATCTTTTTTCTAATTATTACCTATTGGATCTGAACACCAACCCTACCACATACATAGAGCAAAGTCCCACTCCACTTTACCCAGGAATTCCTTAGATTAGTTAAGCAGGATAGTGGAAAACAAAGGCTAAAACCTAAGGCCTATTATTCCAAATCCAGGGTTTTCTATATGATATTTATGACTTAACAATAAGGAAGTAGGATGAAGAAAAAAATAATATAGAAAACAAAAGTATGGGCTCCTGGGTGGCTCAGTGGTTAAGCCTCTGCCTTCGGCTCAGGTCATGATCCCAGGGTCCTGGGATTGAGCCCCGCATCAGGCTCTCTGCTAAGCAAGAAGCCTGCTTCTCCCGCTCCCACTACCCCTGCTTGTGTTCCCTCTCTTGCTGTGTCTCTCTCTGTCAAATAAATAAATAAAATCTTAAAAAAAAAAAAAAAGAAACCAAAATATCCAGGTTCTCCAGTTCTAACTTGTAATGTGAAATTTCCCTTCTAACTATGTTCGGTGAACACTTTTTTACCCCCTTGTTCATTTTTAAGCCCCAAATCATAAGCCTGGAGTTCTTTATGGAGTCAGAATACTTATACACAGAAATTTAAGAAAATTAAAGTCATTGTCCCTGAAAAGTGCCCTTGGACTCACCTAGAGGGACCACTTCCTGGGAATAGGCTCTACTGAGAGTCCAAACAAGCTTACCATTTTCAGAATGACTGTAATGATGTGAACATTGGCCCCTTGGGAATGAGAATTAAATCACCAAATCATTTCATATAGGCTATTGTACAACTGATAGTTATGATAATAAATTTCAGGACGCTGCTGTCTGCATGTTCAAATCCACTTTGGGATGTTTGCAGTTCACTCAGTTTTGCCGCAGATTTTGTGTTCTTAATACTATTCAGGCTACTTTAAGCCAAATGTTTAGTCAGTTTTTCATTTTGTATCTTTACTGTCTACATTCAGGCTTTACATAGTATACTAGAGGTACTGCTTGGTTATCTAAAGCTGCTAGGTCCTGTCAATGGGAAAGTGTGCTGCGCACTAATTCCTGAGAAAAATGGGCATTTGCTTCATATAGATGTCTCATAAGTTAATTGCAAAGGGCTTCTCAGGATTCCATTGCAATATTTGCTTTCTGCAGGTGAAAACTGAAGATTAAACAACAGTGTCATATCTGACTGAAGCTAACAGCCTCAAACCAAACTAGTTGTGGGGATTTGATTATAATAAAATGGAGTTTAGGATTCCATTGTCATTTTAATACTCCCTAATATGCAGTTTTATCTGTCTTCACTTACTTGTATCTCATTTCACAGACACATTGAGGGTACATCAGCCCTCACATTCAACCATTGTTGGTAGCCTGCTTCTCCAAAAAATCTCTTCAGAAGATTAAGTGTAAAGTTCTCTAGTATCTCAGTATTTAATATATTATAGCATAAACATAATGGACCTTTCATGTTTACACTATAAGTACATTAGACTAGTAATTTCAGTTTTGAATTTTAATTGCTAACTTTTTTACTAACTAGCTCTGTGACGTTGAGAAAGTCACATTACCTCTCTAGGTCTCGGTTTTCTAGTTTATTTCCCAAGGCTATAGTAATGAAATATCAAGATAGTGTACACACAAAATACTTTAAAGAATACAAAGTGCGGTGGACAGAGTAGTTATTAATAATAATAGCAAATGTTGGTAACTTGGTTGGCATTGTTTAAATTCATCATATCATAAAACTTATGTAAATGGTGTTCACTCCCTCATGTGCATATGGGCATTCTTAAAGTAGCACTATTTCATTTGAAGTTAAATGCCTTTTTTCAAATGAGGTTATGATGTTTTACATTTATCAGGTGTAAATGAAAAGGGCCAAGTTTTTCAAAGACCCCCTAATGATATCTTTTTTACATAAGACATTATATGTTATTAGATTCTATTCCCTAATAAGTAGCATACAAAATGAGGAACAGATATGGATTTGTTCTGCCTGCAATGCTGTTATGCATCCATTTGCATTTTTGAAACATGCTCTATCTCAGTATATATCACATGTGCAAAACTCGAGTGCCATCAGCACCAAATCATTTGAGTTATTCTTTACTAAAATTATTTTTCCCTCTAATGGCAAGAATTATGGCCCTTAAAGTACCCGGAAAATAACTCAAGCCAGCCATAATGGCTTAAAAATGTGATTACTTCATTAGTTTATGGCAGTGATAAACTATGGCGTATAAGGGGAAGACAAAATGTTTTCCAAAAGAAGTGTCCATGTAATTTTCATTACCTGAGCTCTCTATTGAAGCAAGGGTAAGGAGTTAGCATAGTACTCTTCCTGAATTGTGGGCCTAGTGGTGCCAGTCTTTCAGAAGTTGAACAGAAAAGGAACTCAGCTTTCGTCTTCCTACTGTCATTAAACACATCTCTGTTTCTCTTCCCTCTACATGTACCCATAGGAGTATCACCACATCAAGGAACATTACCTGTCATTGTATGCCATTATGATGCAGGTGCCCATATCTTTCTTTTATTCCATATTTCATGCAGTATAGTAAAGTAAATTTAGGCTTCCTATGGAGAGGATAGCTTATAAATGAAATAATGCCTCAGCTCTGCATTCACATTTCTCTATGTTAGTGTCTAATGATTTTGTTTTGAGCCATGGGTATATTGGCTATTAATAGAGCCAGAGAATATGGCAAAAATCCAACTTCCTCCACATTTCTATTTAATATGCAAAACCAATCCTTCTCCATCCTGTTCTTTCCCGCCTTCTCCTCCTGTGTCTTTTCCATCCTCATAATGGTGTTAAGAATTGGTATAATTTCATTAACTAGAGGTTATGTAAATTAATATAGAAGGTTTCTTTTGATGGCCTAGATAATGTGAATGAGAATTACTTTCTCACTGTAAACTAACCAGTAATGACAGACACTCAATGTCATTTGTGTCACTGACAGCTTTTAATGCTAGTTTTAGCAACACTTGTCCTCCTGAATCAAGTTTGTTTTCTAGTCATAAACATGATATTCCACTATGAATACCTTTTTTGGTGGAAGTTGAACTGAGAAGGTGATTGGTATTAGAAGTAAGCCATACTCTTTTTCTAGAAACTTCCTGTACTTAGGCCCAGTGCAGGTTGACTCTACTCTCTTATGTCTTCTGTGACAGAACAGTGCCTACAATTATGGTATACTTACATAAATTAACATTGATTTAGTGAAGAATGGAAGGCACACAGGAAAGGAGCTTTTCCCTCTTATTTACTTAGTGAAGTATAATTTGAAAGGTTGTTATCACACCTTAGGTGCATTTTTAGCCCAGTGGAAGAAGTCAGTGAGGCAAGTTTACAAGTGTTCATGGAGTGTCTACTATGTGCTAGGTACTCTGTTAGGTACTCTAACAGGTAAAAAGCAATAATTTGACATTTCAAGTGTTCACTTTATGTTCTTTAGATTTTAAGTGCAATACAAATTGAGAGAAGAGAAACTCAGTGCAGACTGTAGTACTTATGGATGCTTTTGTAGAGGAACCAAGGAAAATCTACAGTCTGGGGAGACTGAGAAGTGAAAATACTCCATTTGGGCAGAATGACATAATCAAAGGCTCAGCCTTTATTTCATAGGCAAGATAAAGTTATTTGAGGATTTTAAGCAGGAATGCGACATGTTAAAATGGTATCACAGGAGGGATAGAAAGTGGCCTGAGAGGTAAGTCTTTGTCATTTAGAAGGATATCACAGTAAGCTATGTTTATACATTATTTAAACAAATGGCCAGTTTCAGGCTTTGTGTACACATGTGACTGAAATCAGTCAAAGAACTAGTTGTTTTGAAATTAACTGACTTGGAACTGTTGTGAAAACAACCAGTTTGATTGAATTCCGTTGTTTCTCTCCAAATCAGCTCATTATTATAGAGGCACTATGTGTTAATTACACAGAAAAAAATCACTTAAGCTTGTTGTTTCATGGCTTACAGGCAAACCAGCTTGTAGATTACCTAAAAATTTGGCTTTTCAGCTGGAAGTTTCAGTGTTGTGTCGATACAGGCTTTTAAGAGTTGCATAGATATTGGCAGGCAGTAGTAAGATATGTTAGAATTACTAGGTGTTAGGAAACAGAGTTAAGTTATCACCCATAGCAAAATCCTTGAGCAAAGAAGTGACAAAAACCCATATGGTATACTTATTAAATTATTTTCAGTGGTTTAGAATTTACTAATTTATAAGTTAAAATTTACAGAAGGGAGGATAGAGGAGAAAAAAAGAGACCAAAAGGTATTTTATTTTATATATAATATTTAAAATAATCCATAATGAAGAATATATTATTGTTAGGCAATAGGCTTTTCTGAAGCAAAGGAACTCATTTGTCAAGACTATATTCCAAAGGGTTAGTAGTAGGCTAAACATTGAGCAGAGGTCATGAATATTTTTTAGATATGTATTTTCTCATATCTGAATGCCATTTCAAACTTAACTTTTCCTGAAGGAACACCAGCTGCTCTATCCTTAATGATATCCTGGGGCATCTTTATTTTTGCTATTCATAGCCAACCTGAAATATAATAGCTATATCAGTATCTCTAGAACATTAGCTGCTGTGCTTTCTAGATAGCTGTTATGATGGCGGTGTCAATGCCCAGTAAGTCACCTGGTTGTGACAACCTGTGGCAAGGTTTACTCACTCAATAAATGGCACCACCCTAGGGGATGTAGGGCAGTATGTAGCTTCTTTGAGAAAAGGATTTTTCTGTGGCAATTCTTGCCCAACAACCACATATTGCCACTATCAATTTCTTTCTTGCTTCTGGTTTATAGCTGCATCAGTAATACAACATCCAGAGAGACCAGAGTCAGGGATACCATTTGCGAGGCCTTTGGCACAGCCTAGGAAAGTGGTAATCCATATTAAAGTAGTGGCAGTGGGGGTAGTAAGAGATTGACATATGGTAGAGACATCATGACAGTTGAATTTTCTTTTTTTTTAAAGATTTTATTTATTATTTATTTGACACAGAGAGAGATCACAAGTAGGCAGAGAGGCAGGCAGAGAGATAGGGGGAAGCAGGCTCCCTGCTGAGCAGAGAGCCCAATGTAGGGCTTGATCCCAGGACCCTGAGAATGACCTGAGCCAAAGGCAAAGGCTTAATCCACTGAGTCCCCCAGGCACCCCGACAGTTCAATTTTCAAACTTTGGTAACTCTGGGAAGATGGAATGTTAAGAGTAAGAGGGAAGGTCAAAAAGATTCCAGAGTTACAATTTTGAGCAACTGGGAGTGTGTGAGTACTGTTAAGTGAAACTGGGCATTCAGGAGTTAGAGTGGGTTTGGGATGGGGAAAGGGATTCCATTCTGGATATGTTGTCTTTGAGCTGCCCAAGGGAATAATAGTCAACTGATTGTTGGGATTGTAAGATTAGGGTTTAGATAAGAGAATAGGGATGGAGAATTAGATATGGGAATCATCAGTTTATCCAGAATTTAGGTGTTAATTGAAGGCGTGGCAATGAATACAATTGTCTAGGGAGAACATAAAGAGTATACAAAACAAATCAAAATGGACTGAGGGAAAGACTTGAGGTGTGGAGAGAGAGGAAGAGTAGCCAATGAAAGAGTGAAGGAGCAGTCAGAGAGATAAAATGAAAACTAGGATAATGTAGTGTTTTGGATTCTAAAGGAAAAGAGGGAATCATCAAAAGGTATGAAGGTGGTCAGCACTATGAAATGTTGCAGAAAAGTTAAATGGGCTGGAGGTTGAAAAAGGTACTTGGCACATTGGTTTCTTTATCTGGAAAGAGCAGATATCAGATTGCAATGAGTTAGTAAGGAAGTGGAAGAAGGAAATAGATGTTAGGTCAGTCACACATTGTCAGTGGTAGGAACTATTGTGATAAAGTACAAAAAATATGAAAATTTCCTTAAGATTATGGATTTTAATTCTGAAAGTACACAAGTGCTTCCTCCATGAATCCACTGTAGCACCCTGAAATTCTGACAATAGCTGAGAGTTTTTACAGCCCAAACCGGGAACAACAGAGGTGAAGTTAAAGAAGTCATCCTCTTACTGAGTCCTTTTCTCAGTTCCTCTGGGTCTCATAGTACCTGGCACATAGTAGGCCCTGAACGACTGTTAGCTGAATGGAACTGAATCCTTTGAGAATCTTTCTCTTAACACACTGATTGTCTTAGGGAAAAACAACCAGATAAAAGCTTTTCCACTGCCCAGGGCCCATACATGCTACCATGTCTTTTGGGAAAGGAGAGGTTGACATTTTAATTCTTAAGTGCCACCATTTGGTACTGGGCTTGAGGCAAAATACCCCCAGTTTCTTTGTTTTTCAAAGTGATTTTAATACTAGGAACATCATGTTTATTAGCAAAGGATCTTAACAGAAAGTCCCTCACCTTGATAAACATGCACATACACACACTGCCTCAAAGTCTGTTGTAAAATGAAGGATTTTCTGTCTGGAACTAAGAATGATCTAGTGGTTTTTTTTTATTTCATTAAACATTTGTCATGTCGCAGATAAAAGGTTGCTGACATTCTTTCATCTGATTGGTTTATCATCCAGACTTAACCATCTGCATCAAATCTACTCAGCCTGGTATGATTAGAACTCCTGTTAACATACAAATTCTAAACAAAACATATGTAGTACTTAAACTTCCTACCTCCAGAGTTTTTGCATGTTTTATTATCATATTAAGATTTTCCACATCAGGCTTTATATATAAGAAAGAACTTTCTGGGAGACTTGTTGAACATTGATTGTAAAGTGATGGAGAGGAAAAGAAAAACTAAGGAAATTATTCTCTAAAATCTACTAATGATTTAAATAAGTATCTCAAGTCTACTAATGATTTAAATAACTATTTCTCTCATAATAAGGTGTTGAGGTTTATGGTCAGACAGGGTTGATGGCCATTTTAATAGGACTTCATAAGGAATTTGCTAACTCTTAACTTTAAATGATTATATAGTCACCTCAAGTTGTTTTGGATCAAGACAGAGTATAAATAGATAAATTTTATTACTTAGGATGCTCTTAACTACAACTTGATAAAAGCCCCACAACTTGGAATGACTTTAACAATAGAGATTTATTATCTCACATAACAAAAATTCTTAACATAGAGTTGGTTGCTTCTGTGGCTTAAAGACAACATTTTATGTCTTGCTCCTCCATCAACAGTATGTAGCGTAGCTTGTTCTTCCTGGTACAATACGGCTGCAACAGCTTCAGGCATCATACTCTCACACAATGCAGAAAGGGCAGGAAAAGAAGAATCATTTGTTCCTGTAACTCTCTAGGGCTAGAATTTTTTCTCACCCTTTTACCCCAAGAAAACTTTCCCTCACACTGCATTGCCCAAAATTGGGTCCCATGACTCTTCCTTAGCCAAAGGGAATGGAATTATCATAATCTAGTTACATTAATCAAGACCGACACTCAGTGACTGAGTCTGGATTTGGGTCTGGGCCTGCAGTTTCACCTGGAAGTAGGGCTAGGGCTGTGGATACAGACTTCTTAAAACAGCTTTATTGAGATACAACTCACATGCAAAAAAAAAAAAAATTCATATATTTAATGTGTACCATTCAGTGGCTTTTGGTCTATTCACAGAATAGCCACCTTTGAACATTTTCATCACCCTTAAAAGAAATCCCATACCAAAAAAAAAAAAAAAAAGGAAATCCCATACCATTTAAGTAGTTACAGTCTATTCCCTTTGTCCCTAGCCCCCAAACAACCACGAATCTACTTTCTGGGGCCTATTATGATAGGTTCCTTTCACTTAGCAAAATATTTTCAAAATTCATCCATATTGTAGCATGGATCAGCACTTCCTTCCTTTTTATGGGTTTATAATATTCTCTTTTATGGATACAACACATTTGTTTATTCATATGAGTTGATGGAAATTTGGGTTGTTTCTACCTTTTGACTATCATGAAAATGATGCTATGAACATTTGTATACAAGTATTTGTGTGAACATATGTATTTACTTCTTTTACGTATATACCTAGTAGTGGAATTGCTAGGTCATATGGTAACCTTATGCTTAACTTTTTGAGGAACTGACAAATGCTTTCCCACAATGGTTGAATGATTTGTTCCAATTTCTCCACGTTCTCTACAATACTTGTAATTATCTGTCTTTTTTACTGTAATTATCCTAGTGGGTATGAAGTAGCATTTCATTGTAATTTTGTAGTCTTTCTTGAAGCATATGGGCAAGTGGAAGAGAAAGGATTCTTGAACAAATTTGGGATCATATTAATAAAAAACGAGAGAGAGTTGGCTGTTATAGGCCAATAACATATTCTGATCACAAATAAATAAGAAAGGTTCTTATTTATACTAATTCAATAGCCTTATTCATTTTACTTCAACTTTACTTTTGTTATATGTCTTTAAACCAGGATTTCTCAGTTACTGACTAGAGAGAGATTCCATTATATAATAAGCAAATATGTCTGGGCAAAATAATTCTATAATTAAAATATGGCATGAACATTTTTTAATGGGTCTTTTAGTTGTCTGTATGTCTTCTTTGGAGAAGTGTCTGTTCACGTCTTCTGCCCATTTTTTTACTTGATTATTTGTTTTTTGGGTGTTGAGGTTGAGAACTTCTTTACAGATCTTGGATACCAACCCTTTATGTGTAAAGTCATTTGCAAATATCTTCTCCCATCCCATGGGTTGCCTCTTTGTTTTGTTGACTGTTTACTTTGCTATGCAGAAGCTTTTTATCCCAAAAGTTAGTCCCAAAAGTTCATTTTCACTTTTATTTCCCTTGCCTTTGGAGATGTGTAGTGAAAGAAGTTACTGCTTGTGTTCTCCTCTATGATTTTGATAGATTCCTGCCTCACGTTGATGTCTTTCATCCACTTTGAGTTCATCTTTGTGTACGGTATAAGAGAATGGTCGAGTTTCATTCTTCTGTATACAGCTGCCCAATTTTCCCAGCACCATTTATTGAAGAGACTGTCTTTTTTTCCCATTGGATATTTTTTCCTGTTTTGTCAAAGATTATTTGACCATAGAGTTAAGGGTCCATATCTGGGCTCTCTGTTCTGTTGCATTGGTCTATGTGTCTGTTTTTGTGCCAGTACCATGCTGTCTTGGTGGTCACAGCTTTGTAATATAACTTGAAATCATGCAACATGATGCCCCAGCTTTGTTTTTCCTTTTTAAACATTTCCTTGGCATTTCGGGGTCTTTTCTGATTCCATACAAATTTTAGGATTGTTTGTTCCAGCACTTTGAAAAATGCTGGTGGAATTTTGATCAGGATGACATTGAAAGTACAGCTTGCTCTGGGCAGCATAGACTTTTTAACAATGTTTATTCTTCTGATCCATGAGCATGGAATGTTTTTCCATCTTTTTGTGTTTTCTTCATACCTAAGTGTTTTTTGACTGAATTGTTTCCTACTGGTTAGTTGTGCTCATATTGGATTTTAAAAATCTCCCTCTTCATGTGCTCATGAACCATTTCTGCCTTTGCTCTTCCACACAGCTTGGGTCTCTGGAAGCTGACTCTCACTCTCCTTTTTTAATGATCAGATACTGCTATTTACTTATCTACCATTTCCTCTTCCTTTGTTGTTAACATAATGTCATTTTTTCCTGGGTATCCTAGAATCCTAGTGTCATAATCGCACTTGGTGTTTTATAAATTAAAGAGAACTTAGAAGTCATTTAGTCCCTATTTTCTTACTGTGGGAGCTGTATTCAAGCCCATACCTTCCAGTTAGGCCTGGCACATCAGCCAGCGATCTCCATTAGTACTCATAGAGAGACACAAATATACAGTGATTCCTTGATGTCAGTCTGAGCGTCGATGTGGGTGATTTTGCTGACAAATACCATATGGGCCCTTGTTCTCTTTTGGGAACCTATTAAATCAGAATCTCTAGGAGTGGAACCCCAAATTGGTACTTTACAGGCTCCTAAGAATGATTAAAATATGCATCTAGTTCTGAGAGCTGCTTACTAGCATAACTTCCCCAAAAATTGCTTTAAGAAGTGTGGATGTCGGGGTGCCTGGGTGGCTCAGTGGGTTAAAGCCTCTGCCTTCTGCTCAGGTCAAGATCCCGGGATCCTGGGATCGAGCCCCACATCGGGCTCTTTGCTCTGCATGGGGCCTGCTACCTCCTCTCTCTCTGCCTGCCTCTCTGACTACTTGTGATCTCTGTC
>ML097690.1:64948-101797 GCA_003697995.1 Taxidea taxus jeffersonii
ATGTAGACAACCGTGGCCCTTTATCCCTGCTCTGATATGCTCCTTGGTACCTCTATAAAGACCATCTTTGACTGGGAAGGACCATAATTGATTCAATTTGGTATTTTCCATGATTTAAAAAATATATGTATTATCTATGTCAAGACGTAGGTAAGAGCACATCTAACACCGATCCTCTGAGATCGGTAAATTAGATGTCTCTATTTTTGGTTTAGGGATGTATGTCTTAGAAAGTTTGATTTCTTTACATTGGTGTCATGTATGCTATATACATTTGGCTTAAAAGATGGGTTTTAGGAATCCTGAGGCACATTGACTGTTTTGCACTTTTACCCTTTATCATCTAGTGAGTTTGTTCAAATGATGACACATTTTTCCCTAATTTAGTGGGATTATTGCTCAGATATGTATTCAAGCGCAGTGTTCCAGGGAACATATTTAGGCATTTCCAGGTTTTTTTGCATGAATTATACCCGAATTAACTCTGAATAACATATGATTGTATTTTTATGCCTCAGTTTTGGACTCCTTTCACTTTAGATGTGCATTCCAAACACGGCCATTGGTGTTGAATTCATAATGCAAAGTTGTTTGGAAATCGTGGCATGTTATAGTTTGTTCACACCAAATAGACTTGCTGGGAGGTGAGCCGTTCTTGGAAATTGCTCCCAGAGAAACCAATCATCATCAAGTTTTATTACATGCGCATGGTATAAAGTGCTTCAAAATCTATAATAGCAACAAAAAACATGGTATCAGTCGATGGATACAAAAGCATATGTAATACATAAGTGTCTATCTGCAAACGGCCTTGCGCTGAGCACGTGGACTGTGACCTGATACTGACATTTATATTTGAAATCTGTATTGTATATTGGGGTGATTGCTATAACAAGGCAGTTAAATAGGAGCAGAAAATTGTCCGAGAGGTTCTAATGTAAGGCAAACAGCCTAAGTCTACATGTATGACTATGGAATCATTTTCTAAGTGATTAAGTAAAAAATGACCAGCTAGACCAGCGGTTCTCAACTCTGGCTGCATATTAGGATCACCTAGGGAGATTGAAAAAAGTAATGACACCCAGTCTCTACTCACACAGATTCTGACTTAATTGGTCTGGAGTGGGGCACAGGTGTCAGTATTTTTTAAGCCCCCCGCCCCAGGTGATTCTAATGTGCAACCAAAGTTGAGAATTCCTGGACTTGACTATATATGCCTTGTGAGGTCAGGCCAGTGCCTAACATATAGCAGTTCAATAAATATTTGTTTCATGCAAAGTTACCAGCAGTAGAGTTGGTAGAAAGCTAAACATTTAGATTCATTTTTTTAGGCATTCAAATGACAACATTTGATGAATGTTTAGAGTCATCTGAGAGCTGTGGATGTTTACAAAGAATGTGATCTCACAAAAGCCCTCATTAGGAGTGTTTCTTAACTAATGGCCCATTATGCCTGTGTCTGGTCTAAGATACAAGTGTCAAGAATAGAAATGCACAGGTCCTGACCTCAAGGCCCTGACCTCAAGGTAATCTGTGAAAACTCTACCAATTTCCCATGTTCTCCTTTCTGTGTGGTCTCCTTCCTGCCCTTACCTCTCTTAAGAAATGTAGACAAATTCTACTGTCAAGTGGGTCTGCTTTTTCTTTTCATTATAATATGAAGAGGAAAGTGAAAATCTGTTGAATAAACAGGACAAGAGACCCCTGTGGAAGTTTTAAGATTGTTTCCAAGTCTGTTTTGCAGTCAAGTCTGGGTTAAACTCATGCTGTAACTTCCTACTTTGAGATGTAGCTTACTCTTTTTTTAAATTGTATTATGTTAGTCACCATACAATACATCATAAGTTTTTTATGTAGATGTAGCTTACTCTTAATTGCATCTCAGAAACTTTTCCGAACAAACATTTCAAGCTAGTTTCCATCTCTTACTCTTTGTCATAACTTTGATGACTTCAGAGTCTTATCCCAAACTCCAGGGTTATGACTCCAATTTAAATATGTAAATTTAAGAAATGTAATGCCAGTGCCCTTTCTTTTTAGTGTAGATGGCTCCAAACACTGGCATAGCTGGGATTCCATAATTACTTTGGCCTATAGTAAATCTAGTTGGGTAGTGAATCAGGTAACATTTAACTAATTGATTGTATTTTCTTTTTATTAATTCCATGTTTGCAATTGAGTTGAGTTATGTATGGAGCAGTAAAAACATCCTACTGTTCTTTGAAAATAGTGTTATATTTTATCACAGTGTCTGAAGCATACTAATGTTTAAGGAGATGACATGAGGATTAACCTGCAGCTTTACTTTATGAACAACATACCTCTCCACAGTAGTCGATACAACATACATGTAGTGAAAGTGATAGTAAGCTGATGTATTAAGTGTGGGGGCTGATGTCTTGTGTAAAAGTTATCTGTGTCACAGCTGGGAGACGTGCATGTGCATTATTCATCTCTGCTCTGGCACTACATTCAAATCCTTTCCAAGTGTTCCCTTTTGAAGCACTTTCATGCTCAATTGCTGTCTGTGAATTTGTGTCATATGTTTAACACCTGGTTTGACTTTTCGCAGAATCACGGTAGCAAGGCAGGGTAGAAACTAAGGGTCAAAGAGTAGCTTAATCTGAAAATCCCAGCTTTGCATAGATGCAGTTGGTTTAAGAGGACTCAATGAGGAAGTGCTCATCGAAAATGAAAGCTCTACAAATGTTAGGTGGGATTATTGTAGTCAAGTATGCTTGGAATGAAAACCCCTCTGTTTTGCTGATTAGTACTTTCACTAATTACCCATCAAGAAAAAGAAAAAAAAATGAAATAACTTTCAATTCTGCTTTCGTAGTCTCACCTGAGGAGTTTAACCAGTTAGGCTTTTTTTTTAAACACCCAGGAGATTAATTCAGTTTATATCTAAAAGAGGAAAAGACCTTTTTCTTCAAGGGTTGACTAGTGTAGAAAGGCCTATAATTAATGCAGCAAGTGATATTCTGGAAATTGCATTTGAATAGAATCAAAACACACACACACACACACACACACACACACACCCCACACACACACACACACACACACACCCCGCCCCATCATTCACCCCAAGGACATTCTAACAGTTGAAACTCAGGGAGAGAATTCTGCTTGTTTTACCTTGAGTGTCTTAAAACAGAACACTTGGTGGCAGTCCTCCTTAAGCACCAAATTTTCTTGATTTAGCTCTTTCTTGGGGGAAACAAAAGAGTTTCCCTTAAGCATTTCTTGGGCTCCTGACAGATTCCTTTCTCCTTTATGTGGTAACTGAATTACTAAGACATTTCCTCCAGTGAGGAAACAGCAGTTGGGGGACTCTAGCCTTATGACTGCTTTTTCATTTGAGACTGAGCTTGCTTAGGAAGGAATTGTTTTCTTGGGGTTTTAAGGCACACCTCCTTTTTTTGCATTATCACTGATTTAATTGTTCTCTATTCCTTCTTCCTTCTCTTTTCTCAAGCAGCTCTTTCAGCAAGTGTGATTTGGATTTAGGCTTGTCATATTGTCCTCTTCAATACCATCTACCAGCCTCTTGACCATACAACACATTTTGAATCCAGAAGGTATTCTTGGGTGGCAATAATGTTGGTCTTCTTCACAGTATCATAGTTTGCATAAACTATGGTTCTGTATGTTCCTAGGACTGTATGGCTGTCGCTCTCAGAAATTTCCTTATGGAACAATGGCTCCTAAGTTATACTGGAAACCTTTCTCTAAATACCATGAAAGGAGAATCTAAATGCGTGTGTTATTTTTGACCAAATGAACAAAACCCATCATTTTTTCTATAGTTCATGTTCTTTTCTTTCATTGCAATTGAGTGGTATTCTATACATGTGACTTTTTTTCTCATTAACCACCTACATCTGCACTATGTGGGGAGGAAAAATGATTTTTCCTGTACTCTTTTAGGTTCTTGGCTGAGATACCCCTGTGCTAAAAGACAGATTAAGAGGAGAAAAACAAGCAGAAGGTTAATAACATGTTTAACTCCTATATGTGTGAGAGGTACCCAGGAAAACTGAGTTACTCCCAGAAATGGTCCAAGCCAACACCATAAAAGTTACCTCTAGCTAAAGAGAAAAGATTTGGGGGGGAGGGTGAGGAGCCAGTTATGGTAGGCTATCAGGAAAAACACAGTAAACAAGGGCAAGGTTGTTATACAGTTCTAAGTCATTGCCTTCTCCACTGATGAAAGAATTTCTAGAGCTTTAGAATCATCTTTCTCTTCTTGGTACAGAGAAGGAGACACCCTTACAAATAGAGATTTTCCTTACAAATCTGAAAGTCTTTTATAAAAGGCTAAACTCTACTCAGTTTTCAGAGCTTTTCCTATGTCAGTTGTTTCTTAAAAATAATCAGCCTAAAATAATCCTTATGGCAAAGAGGCATATTTTGGGGTGGTATATTCTGCTTCCCTTCAATTGGTCAAATCATCTTTTACCTTCTTTTTTTTTTAAAGATTTATTTATTTGAGAGAGAGTCAGCATATGCACAAGCTTTGGGGGTCAGAGGGAGAGGGAGACAGAAACTCAAGCAGACTCCATGCTGAGTGCAGAACCTGACCCAGCACTTGACCTCATGATCCTGAGCCCAAACCTGAGATAAAACCAAGGGTTTGTCACTTTAATATCTTCTGCTATGTTTTGTACACTGCTTGGACATGAGATCCAAGGTGCTACTCTATATGACAAAGTTCAGTAAGGTTCTCTAGAGGTTTCTGTATATTCACTTCATCCAGGGTTTCTCCACAAAGGCACTATTGGCATTTGGGGTTGGGTAATTTTTTGTTGTCAGGCAGTTGTCATGCATATTTTGGGATGTTTAGCAGCATCACTGGCCTCTACCATGTGCCAGTAGCACACATTCCCCAACAGTGACAGAAACATCTCCAGATATTGTCAAATGTCTTCATAGTGAGGTGGAATGGGGGCAAAATTACCCCCAGTTGAGAAGTCCTGGGTTAGAGCATCTGGCGTCTGGCCTTTCATTAAAAAGGTACAATCAGTTATCAGTACAAACTGTATATATAGTGCCAGTTATACTGTGTGTTTGCACCACCCTCATGACCTTCAATATACTTCCTGTATTTGAAGAATTAAAAATAGCCTCATCTGTTTTCCATGATTGTGACATGATTATCCAAGTAATTTATAATATCCTTCCTTAAGCCCCATTTTCAAGCATTTTCTCTTACAAAGCAATAATCTATAATATACCACAAATGGTTCATCTGTGTCATTTCTGCATTGGTCTCTGATCTGTGTGTTATGCTGACTTGCCATTATTTTTAAAGCAGTGATGCTAAAACTATTTTGGATAAATAGTTTCATCACTTTGTAACTTTGCTAGAAAGATTAAAGATACTTTATTTTAATATTTTGGGGAGATTTTTTACTAAGGATTTTTAGTCTGCATTGGTTTTTAAGATACCATGTTCTGATGATTTGTTTTTTATGTTTACACTTTCAGCATAACTGCTGCTGTAAGCCTGAGATGCATCATACATTTTCAGGACCTGTCGGGCCACTAGAGTTTCCATTTTCCCCCCAAAATTCCCAGGAATTTTATACAGACAGATTTCCTACATAAAGATAACTTTGATTTTGTATAATCCTCACTGTGCCATTTAAGTAATAAATATTGATGCATGAACTGGTTTGACTTTCTGCTGAGAACTGCTAAAAGCCTTTTAATAGAAAACAATAGGGAATGTCAAACATTGAATCACGATCTCACTGAAGCAATTTTTCTTAGAAAGACTTTCATCACACAGAAGTTTTATCCTTGCTCAAATTTTGCCAGAAATTAGTCCGGTTAAAATCTATTGTGATGCTTTCTACAGCTTGTTTACCCATTTTTTTATGAATAAAAGGCATGCTTTTAATATGTTGCTACTTTTTATTTTTTTATTTTTATTTATTTATTTATTAGAGAGAGAGAGCTCAGGCAGACAGAGAGGCAGGGAGAGGCAGAGGGAGAAGCAGGCTCCCTGCAGATCCCAGGATGCTGGGATCATGACCCGAGCCGAAGGCAGCCGCCTAACCGACCGAGCCACCCAGGCATCCCTGTTGCTACTTTTTAATGTATTTAATTTTTATCTATACATATATTTAGTGACTAAATGAGATTATGACTTCTTTTTAGGTTAGGAATCCACTAGGAGATGTGGTATAATAGCCACATGCATGTTTAATAGTATATAACTGGTTGCTTTGAAGCAAATAAGCTAGAATTCCCCCAGATGAGCTACTTATTTTCACTCTGTCTTCTTGCCAGTCTTTGCCCTCTAACCTAGGCCACCTGTCTCACAACAGAGACCATGTGAAAGGATTATAGACTCGGCGGAGTTGTCACCACTACAGAAAATTAGTAGTAGATATAAACTAGTAGGCTTATTTATTTTGATATTTTTCAACTATGGTATGCTCTCTTTGAGTTCTCACTAGGCCTTAATTTTTATAATTCCTCTAGATCTATTTAGAACAGTTGAGAAAAGAAAATAAAAGTGAAAACCAAACAGTAACTCAGATTACCCCTTCTGGCCTCATGTAAACACAGTCTTCATGTGGGAAATGTGAAAAATCCCTCTCCACAACTTACCACCATTTTAGACATTTCCTTATCTTCCTTTCTTCCTCCCTGCCTGCCTGTGTCCCTTCCCTCCCTCTTAATAGAAATGTTTAGCTGGTGATGGTCTTCATTACTCATGCTGCAAATGTGTGTTCAATGCTGAAATAATAGTCTCAGTAAGCTAAGAAATAAGAATGTTGCCTGTGTTGGACCATAGAGGAGGTGGGTCCTAAGTCACCTAAAAGATGTAAGTTGTGGATAGATTGTATTTTATATTCCCTCGTTGCATATATCCACCCTGATTTAGTGCCTCACATATGGAAGGTACTTAATTTTATTTTTTTCTTTGATCAGGGTATCCTTACGGTAGAAGTAAAAACTGATTCTGTTTTCTTCTATGTTTAGTTTCTTTGATGATCATAGTTACTTCCTTTTCCCAGAGGGGGACAGAAAATGCTTTATATAGCATTACTGTATGATACCTTAAATATGCTCAATTCCAAGGTGAGGTATTAGAATTTATCCTTTGTTGCATGGAAGTTATTTTTCTTAATAATTAAATATATTGGTTAATTCATTGACTACCTACAGATTCACTGAGAACTAAATATTAACCATACTCTGTGCTAGGTTCTGAAGATATATAAGTAGATGTCATTCCTGTCCTCTCATCTGGTTGATGAGAAGAGGACACAAATAACCATGACTCTGGTGGAACAAGGGCTATAATATAGATATGTACAATATGCTGTGGCAAATAGAGGAGGTTAATTTTATTAATGGAGATGGAGTGGGGCATAGAGGAAGATGGTAACAATTGAGCTGGTCTTAAAAATTGGATGGAGTTTACCAGTTAAAGAAGTAAGAGTGGATGCTAAGGGCAGGGTGGAGTGGTATCCATTCCAAGCTATATGCTGAGGGCAGGGTGGAGTGGTATCCCTTACAAGCTACTGGGAGAGCATGGAAGCATATGTCTTGTTTGACATGTGTATCATGTGTTCCAGTGTGGCTGGAGCATAACTTGCATTGGTACAATTTAAATTATATAATACTAGAAAGATAGAATCTTGAATGCCAATTAATGAATTTACACTTTATTCTGTAGGCAAAGAGAGCCATTAAAGTGTCCTTTTAAAGGTTTTTTTTTAAAGATTTTATTTATTTATTTGGGAGAGAGAGAGAGAGACAGAGCAGGAGTAGGGAGAGGGGCAGAGGGAGAGGGAGAAGCAGGCTCCCTACTGAGCAGGGACGAAGTGGGGCTGCATCCCAGGACCCTGGGATCATGACCTGAGCTGAAGGCAGATGCTTAACCAAATGAGCCACCCAGGAGCACCATTAAAGTGTTTTAATCTGGATTCTAATATGATCTTGTTTCCATTTTGTGGAGAGAATTTTGCTAGCAGTATTGAGAGTAAATTAAAGGGAGAGGATAGAGGATATGAAGGAACAAGTTAGGACTTTACTACAATTATCCAGGTGTGAGAGATGAGTGCCTGAATTAGGACAGGGCAGTGTAAAGGGAAAGGAAGAAATATTTTGCAGGCAGTATGAAGGGAAAGGAAGAAATAAGCAGAACTTAGTAACCAATTGTATATGGGGCATAAGGAGCAATAGAGAAGAATGACTGCAAGTCTTTGGCTACCACATAGGGGAATACCAGAGGAGGAGAAGGGGCAGGTTTGACTAGGAAAAGTGATGTGGGATGTATCTGTTATAAGATTACTATTGAACACTAGGCATTCAGAACTATGAAAATGGAGTTCAAGAGAGAATTCAGAGCCAGAGACATAGACTTGAGCATCATCAGTATATATAGAAAAGTTAAAACCATGATCTGTGAAATTGCTCAGTGTAAGCATGTAGAATAAAAACAGGGGGAAAAAAAAGAATAAAAACAGGGAAGAGGACATACTCAGGGGAAAGACCGGTTTTAAGAAGCTGGTAGAGAAAGAGAAGTAAAAGGACCAAGTAATCGGACTAGAAATGTAGTAGTTAGATGAGAGGAGAACTAACATATAGTGGTGCTTGTTGAGTAACTCAAAGACAAAAATGAGAACAGAAAGGATGAGAAAGGAGTGATTAAAAAACAGGGAAAGACTGAGAAATTAAGAGATGGAGAGAGATTGAGAAAGTAATTGCATGTTGGAGAGAGAGCAAGAGAATGAGCAAGAGAGAGAAAGATTGAAAAAGAGTGCGGTAGAGACAGATGCTTATAGAGAGAGAGAAATTTTGAGAGGGAAAACAATAGAGCACAATTTCAGAAGAGGCAGTACAAGGGAGATGGAAGTTAAAAGCACAAATGAGGGAAGAGTATTAGAAAATTAGGAGGACATTTCTTCCTTTGGTGCAGATGAGAAAGGAATAAGAATAGATGAAAATGCATTTGGAAGGAATAGGTAAGACAAGTTGAGAGTTCAGACCCTGATGAATTTTGACTTCTCTAAGAATAGGAGAAATTGCCCTCCATGACCATGAGAATGTTGGTCTGAGAGAAGCAGGGGTGAGTTAAAAACATCAGTGCTAGATTTTTAAGGACCAACTGCTGTGAAACAAAAAAACAAACAAACATACAAACAAAAATCTTCACAGAGCTGCAGTGGAAGATGTAGGTTTTCTCTTGCTCTCAGCTGCCACAGAGCAGGAAGGGAGAGAAAAAAGAATGAGGGCTGGGTGCAGGCTTGTGAATCTGTGCTTCAGATGAGGTAGCAGGTGGGGCTTAGGGGGTCTCTGGTCACTGAGGGCCAGGTAGGCACAGGAGGGTAGTCAGAAAGGGGCTGATGGACTGGGGACTTAGACACAATGTGATTGGAAGTTTCATTGAGGTTAAAAAACAGACTTAGTGGGAGTGAAGGAGAATATTTTAGGCCTAATTATAAGGTTAGTGTTTTACAGATTTAAATAGAGAGTCTGTTCTGGCTCAACTAATTTTTATAACTTAAAGTAATGTTGAGTAGAACATGAGAAGAGTCCTTAAACTCCCATGAAACATGTGCCTGTGATTAGAGTTGTGAAAGCTCATAAGAGTAAGATAAGAAAAACTGAAGCTGGAAATGAAATGCTCTGTGTTTGTGTGCATGTGTGTGCATGCGTGTGTGCATGCACAAGCTAAAGCATGAGGATACATGACTTGTTTGACATGTGTACTGGAGCACAAGTTGCACTGGGACAAATTAAAGTGTATGATACTAGAGAGACAGATATATACACATGTTTATACTCATTGTTATATATAAATATTATTCTATATAATATACATCTTATAGATGTACATATTTTTTTTCTTTCATCTTATTTGAAATAAGAAAAGCTGAAAAAATTTGGTGAATCTCTGTTTTGGGAAAAGGGAAGGATTGCACCTGAGAGGAGCTGATGGAAATGATTAGGGTCTATGATGAGATTCTTTGTAGGTGGGCTTAGAATTCAAAGGAACTTTAATATATTGAAGAAATGATTAGAAATCAGCCAAATTCAATTAGGGCATCTTATGGATTAACATGGGAGGCATAAAAAAAAAGAAAAGGAAACAAAACGAAATGAAATGAAAGGAAAGGAAAGAAAATAAAAGGCAAAAGAGAAAGAAAAGAAAGGAAGGAAAGAAAGAAAGAGAGAGAGAAAGGAGAAAAAACATGGGTAAGCAAGGCCTGGTTCCTAATCATAAACCCTTTAACTCTTTTGTATGCCTCACTAAATATGTGTTGCATTAACTTAAAAGATGAGTAAGTTTTCCCTGTGAATAGGAAAAAAATTGCCAATTAATTCTATCCTTCACTCTATATCCTAATTCTATCTCTCTCTACCAAAATTCTCTCCACAAAATGGGAACGGATCATGCTAGAAGCCTGCTTACAACACTTTTAGTGGCTCTTTGCCTATAAAATAAAGTCTAAAATCCCCTATTCAGTTAGTTCCTACTTATGGTTGGTTCTACCTCAGAAATATCTTCTTTTTTTTTTTAGATTTATTTATTTATTTATTTGACAGAGAGATCACAAGTAGGCAGGGAGGCAGGCAGAGAGAGGGGGAGGGGGGAAGCAGGCTCCCCGCCGAGCAGAGAGCCCGATGCGGGGCACGATCCCAGGACCCTGAGATCATGACCTGAGCTGAAGGCAGAGGCTTAACCCACTGAGCCACCTAGGTGCCCCCAGAAATATCTTCTTGAGTTGATCTTTATACTTCTGTGTTGACATACTGACCTCGTGTTTGCACAAAATTCACACAGATTGTCTAATAAATTTTGCTGATCATTTATGCCAATTAAAGGTAACACACTGGTTGTAAAAGCTCTTTCTGTAAAGGGACAGTGTTCTAGTTAGTTCTGCTATCATAATGTCCTCAATCAATATGTTTTCTATAGTTAAGAAAGTTAGGAAGCAACTTGTAAAGATTTAACTTGGTTCTATACCAGTGAACTCAAGCTGGATCAAACTTACTTGAGTTCTCAGCTCCAACAGGGCATTTGTTCTGTGTTTTCTGCTTGATTTCACTCAGCTGAGGCAAAATGGATGAATTTTAATTTGTCTTTTTTTTGCATTCAAACATAAAAAGTCATTGGATGTTAGTTGAAAATTTATGAAGCGACAGTCTTGTTAATAAAGATAAATGAGATGGCTTGTTTTATTAATATTAATGTTGCACATAATATAGCTTTGCTAAATAAATATAGGGTTATCGTTTGCAAATTTTGCAAACTAAGAATCTATAGCAATTGTAGAGCTTAAAACCAAATTGTAATTTTCAGGTGCATTTCAGTTGTTGGTAAATTTTAAAAATTGGAGAGTCACTTGGATTTGTTTGAAATATTTGGGAGGCAACCTGGTTATAGCCTTAATGATTTCCAGTATTTGTAATGATGTCTCAATCATCATATAGCAGTGAGGACTAATGCAAAGCATAAAGTGACTTACTAACTGAGAAGCAGGCTCGGTATCAGAGCATGGTGTAATACAAGTCAGTCCCAACACTATGTACTCCATGGGGGGCCACATGGTCTGGCTGCAGTGAAATGCTTGTACCCTCAAAGAAGCAATCAGGCCTACTTTTCCTATGGGAGATGAAGGTAAGATTAATAGTTGGAGGGAGGGATGGAAAAAGGGAAAGGAGAAGGCCTTAGACATATTATTTTACTCATTCATTCATTCATTCATTCATTTTTTCATTCAATATTTATGAGTACCTATTATGTTCCAGGTCCTATGCTAGGTACTGTGAATAAGGCAGATAAAGTCCTTGGTCCTGTGGATATTTATCACTTTACTTCTCAGATGTGGTACTCGTGTGCTCCTGGGGTGTTGTAAATTGTTTGGAGAATTTGGCTGAGTCTTTCAGGTCCAAGTCCTAACTTAGTAAAAATGATTACCGATGTTGAGGTAGAGAGAAGGCAGGGGAACTGTAGCTGAACAGAACTGATGTAGAGTTTAGTTCTCTTCTCACCTCTTTCCCTCTTGACTGCCTATCTCACTTTTAAAATGGATTAGCAAATGGGATGTGTTCCACAGGCAGTACATGACTTCAAGTTTTTCATGATTGTTTTGAGAAGTGACAGGAATTAGTAGGCCACTATTGGCAGCACAGGTGGTAGGTGAGACATTTATTCTGGACCACTTTTTTTTCTTTTTAGTTTTATGATGTGACTGTATGATTACAAGTGTCACTGTATTACTCTGTATTACACTGTATTACATTGTTTAAATTTCATAATATCAAAATAAGCATTAAAGTATAAGAGAGGAACAAAATGTAGACATTGAGCTGCATCTTTAGATTTACTGGAAGGTTAGTTTTCCTAATGTATTCTTATAAATGACTCAGGATCACTGACATTGCTAATGAATTAAACCAAAATTTATCATCAGAATGATACTCAGACCTTGTGTACATTTGGATTTAGTAATACACCATTCTGTACTTCACAGGGAACAAAAACATTTCAAAACCAATCTGTTTTGGGGAGTTTAGTTACTGCTTGCTTTCTTAAATAAAATGATTTGCATTATGACTCAAAATTTCTGTCAGTGAGACATTAGAACTATGTAAAATAAAAATCATCCAAATGTTTTTAAAATATCCAGCAGTTTATGGTCTAGAAAAATTAACCTCTAGATTGACTATTTCTCCTGATATCCAGAAATAATACTTTAAATAAGGTAAGGGGAGAAGTAAATGCAATGTTAGTCTCTTTCACAAGAAGAATTGTGGCTTTTTTCTATTTTTTTTTCTTCACAGGATCATCATGGTATTGGAAAAATTCTTGTTTCACAATCTAAACTTATGTGCCTATGCTTTGTATAGGGAATAGTTAATTTCCTTTTGACAGAATTTCTAATTTTTTAATACCCCAATGTTAGTATGTAGGTCTTTTGGTGATAGATACTTTAAAGGAAAGTTATGAAGGGTTGCACTACTTTTACCTAGCAGCTAACATTAGTTTCCATGGCTGAAGACATGTAAGCTATTGTCAGTCTTGACAGTATAGAAATAAGATTAGCTTTGCTCAAGAAAGTTTTCATTTGGGTTAATAATATTAGAGTAAAATCCCAGCTGAGTCTACATCAGGAAATCTTTTATGCTCTGGTATCATTACACATTCAAGAATAACAACCGTTCCTTTACATAAAATTAAAGGGATTCGATTTGAGGCTGAGTAAAAAAATATATTAGAAAACTGTGTATAGTGGAGATATATACTCTTGCTCTGTTGGGAACCCATTTATCTCTGACTCTGAGACTAATCATATTATTAATAGTCATACACACTCTGGGCAACTTGAAAAATAGTTTCTTCAGTTCCAGAAGGACTCTCTGAGATACTTTCTCTTGCCTGAAAAACCCTCACTTTAACTCCATCTCTTTGAGATTATTAAGTATTTCTCTACATTTTTTGCTTTTCATGTGTATCTACCCCATGATGATGCTTCATACTTGAATTGTCTTTATTGTTCATATTCTTTTATCTCCTTTTTTTCTCCTTGGTGGAACCTGTCAAGTATTACTGATCAATAGATGTTCCCTTGGTGAGCCAGTTTGAGGCCCTACATCTTATTTCCAAAGGATCTTGCATACCGCTTATCTGGTGAATCCAAACCCTCATTGTTGTTTCCTTTGGATAAGTTTGTTCATGACTGTATAAGCAGCATACACCTATACCAATATACTTAAGATTAGTAGTATTTTCAGGCGGCAGTTCAGATCCATGTTAGAAAGACCTGAAGTTGTGTGGTTATAGCTGTATTAGAATGAGGTGTCTAATAATGTGGACATCAGACTCTAGAATCGCAGTCCAGATTTGATGTCCATGCCAAGGGAAAGAGGCTATGCTGTATAACAGTGGAGTTTTATGGCTTTTTTAAAGAAGTACGACCATCTCTTTAAGTAAAATTCTATGTGGAACCCCAGTACCTATATGTAAGAAAATGGAGCTGCCCAGAAGAGAGAGAGGGTTGAAGCCCAGTCTCTTATCTTCTCTGCTTTCTGCTTGGCATCCTCATCACCCTATAACCATGACCCTTAAAGAATGTCTTTGGAGACCTAAGGCTCTGAGGAATGAGATTGAAAACCACTAGGGTAATAATAAAATGTTTTTCTTAAATTATTGATCATTGACTTTGGAATGTTCTTTTAAAAAATTTTTACATTACAAAATCAGAGTGTTGGCTATTTCATGAAGTCCTGTCAGTTCACATAAAAATAATTAGTCCTGGGGCACCTGGGTGGCTCAGTGGTTTAGGGCCTCTGCCTTCGGCTCGGGTCATGATCCCAAGGTCCTGGGATCGAGCCCCACATTGGGCTCTCTGCTCAGCAGGGAGCCTGCTTCCCCCTCTCTCTGTCTCTGCCTGCCTCTCTGCCTACTTGTGATCTCTCTCTCTGTCAAATGAATAAATAAAATATTAAAAAAAAAAATTAGTCCTACCATCCAGCTAGCATCAGGTAGAATTAAAAACCTGCCCATCTTTACCAACTTATCAAAAGACTAAGTAAACATAAAAATTAATGAAGTTTCAAATAATTTGAAAGGAGTATCCATACCAGGCCCCCCAAATCCACTGTACTGACATGAGGGGAACTAATATTTTTTGAGCATCTATTACCTGCCAAGTGCCCTGTCATGTGCATTATATTCTCTAATTCCCATAACAATCCTGGGAGAGAGAATTTATTCCTATTTTATAACCAATGAACATTTGGCTTATAGAGATTTAAAAAAACTAAGGTCACTTAGCTAGGAAGTGGAGAACCTGATTCTGAACTCTAATCTGGCTGGCTTAAATGCTCATACCCTTTCCCCAATATTAGGCTACCTTCCCAATAATACAATGAGGGGAAGCAAGAAGATCATGAAAATTACATGTAAGAGAGTTCTGAAAATCTGTGTAGAGATGCCTTTGACCACAAATGTACTCTTTTTCATTTTCTACCCATGTACTACTGTGTTTGTGCCTCTTCTGTTTATTTGTAATGTATTTAGTATATTCTTCCTTCTAAACCTGTCTTCTCCCATGCCTCTCTCCTCCTTTCTCCTTTTCCTTCTCTCTTTACTGCCACCTTTACAGTTGTACGGTCTTTTTTTTAACTAAGAAGTTTTTTAGTTAATTTTTAATACATTTATTTAGTTATTAAAGAGTTGGGGGGACAGGGGCAGAGGGAGAAGGAGAGAGGTGGAAGAACAGACTCCCCGCTGAGCACGGAGCCTGATGGGGGGCTCAGTGCAGGGTTCAGCATGGGGCTTGAGATCATGACCTGAGCTAAAACCAAAAAGTTGGTCACTTAACCAACTGAGCCACCCAGGCACCCCTACAGTTGCACAGTCTTAAGGGGGCCAGACCCTCCTCTTTTCTAGTCAAGGTTCTTTTGGTTGCAAAAAATGGAAACTTACTTAAGATAAAGTGGTAAGGTTATCAAAAGAATATAGAGATTTCACAGAATGCAATGGCAAGGTAGGCTTACTATATTAAAACTTAAGTGGCTCTTTCCACTTCTCTGTGAATGCATATTTTTCTTACATCTGCTTCTTTCTCCTGGCTTTTCTCTGAACATCTCCTTTCTTCCCAAATACCTCTGCTTCCCTTGATTGACTTCCTCTTTTCAGTTGTCTTGAGCATTGCTCAATATGGATATCCAGGCCCTACTCAGCATGAGCTTTCAGACATAGTAGCTGGATCTTTCCACTACATCCCTAGGCCTAAGTTTCTGATGGCATAGGATTGCCATCTCGGCCCAGCCCAGATAGAAACCTTTGTGTGTTATGTGTTCCGCTCTGGTCCAGTTGGCTGAATTGGCATGGCAGGTCACAGGTTCAAATATGGTTCCTTCAGTAGAGGCTATAGGTAGGGTCTGAACCCCAGGACATGTTAAGTATCCTTTCCTTTACACTAGACTTTGATTCCAAGTGTACTCTCCTCCCTGTACCCTAATTACTCTAGACTAGGAGAGGAGGGACCCCTGTGATTAGCAGGATGTTCTTCTACAAAGGAGGTCATATTGTTCAGTTTAGAACTTAGAGTGGGAATATATTCAGCTCAATAAGGCCTGGGCATCCCATAATGTAGCAGAAGGCTCAGGAACCTTTGTAGGAAAAGAAATGGAAAAAATTTTTTTCTCGCATGGTTTTTTTTTTGTTTTTGGTTTTGTTTTTTTGCTTGTTTGTTTGTTTGTTTGTTTGTTTTTTGCATGGAGTCAATCCTTACAAAACTGCTTTTCAAACTGGAATGAACAACATGAGAAGCCTTTACCATTGGACACAGTTGATTTAGACGGGTAAAAGAGATGAATATAATCCACTTTATTTCAAGTTTTCTTACTTGGGTAAAGAGTAGGCAACATATTTCTGTGAATAAGATGTGCTGGATGCTTTGTTTGTGATGGGTTTGTCCATACTTGGAAGAGAAGTATCTGTGATGCTGCTGCCATTTAATTCCTGATAATATATTACAAAATCATTCAAAGAACATTCTTCAATTACAGGGCAGCCCTTTGATACTGTGTGTGTGTGTGTGTGTTGAGGATGCAGAATTGCAGTGTGAGCTGGGAGTAATGCTTGTGTTATAGACTAATGAGGTTATGTTAAACTTTAGCTCTAGGAGTTATGATTTGAGTAGATGGTAAGAGTCCTGATGTATAAAGACTTGGTTAAGATAATTCTAGGGTGTGTGAGTCTAGTCTTGATGTATCATGTTGTGAGGTTGCAGCTCTTTAATTTTCCAAAAAGCCTAAAAAGTTTTTTTTAATACTCCTTAAGCATCTTTCATTATGAACATTTAACCATGGAGGTGTTAAATTGCAAAGTTCAACTGAGTAAATTTTAAAGATCTTATTGGCTTTATTCAGTGATTCATGGATTGGGCAGCATCCCATCTAGCAGATAGAAAGGAGCTCCGAGTAAATGTGCAAAATGAAAGACATATATAAAATAGTCAGAAAGCAGGAGGACAAGGAATTTATACCAGCAGAAAGTGAACTCGTTGTGGCAGGGATCTATCAGGAAGATTACCTGAGTAGGGCTGACCAGGTAATTCCAGATTGACTACTTTAAGATTCCATTCCTCAGAGAGGCTGAAGCTGTACTTAGGTTAAGTCTCTGGTGATGTAGGGCTTAGCATGAGTGACTCCACTTTGAGCCACTTGTCTCTCTTTTAACAGATGTAAAGAAGATGATTACAACCAATAAGTTTTCAAACCCGGAAACATAACACTTTAATATTTGAGGGTTTTTCCTGAAACTGCTTTACTTCTAGATATCCCCCTCTTGCTTTCCCCACAGTGTCAGCAGGTTTAGTGGTACCTACAGAGGGCTAGCCACTCTGTGCTATATGATGATTTCCCTAAACTTCATGAATGATGACTTCCCACTTCAGGGAGGCCCTCCCCAACTATCTTATCTAAAACAGACCTCCTTATCCCCCCTCTTCTCTCACTTTATACTCTGTTTTACTTTACTTATCACAATCTGCAGTTATTTTATTAATTATTTTATGCTTTATTGACTGTCTTTCCCACCAGACTGTAAGCTCTGAGAGGGTGAGGACCCTATCTATGTCAGCCATCATCAGTATCCCCAGTGCTTTCTACAGTGCCTAGAGCATAAAAGATGCTCAGTAAGTATTTGGGGGATAGATAAATGAAGAGAGCATTACAACACTATCATACATGATTACAAATGATCTACCTAAGCCACTGTTTCACTTTAGAAAACACTTAAGAAGCCTATTGTCACAGTGGCTGTGTCTCTTATGTTCACTTGGTTTTCGTTAGTGTTATCCATGGAGAACAGGATGAGGGATTTGAGCAAATCATACTGCATGGCAAGTCCCGATATATACCTTTCAAAAACAATACTTATAAATATTATATATACATACATACACACCCTTATTATAAGTGTACAGGCTGATGAGTTTTTCATATACTGAACATACCCATGTAGCCAACATGCGATCAAGAAACAAAATATCCTTGATACCCTGGAAGCCCCCCTCATGCCTGCTTCCAGTCACTATTCCTTCAAGGTTAACTACCATCTTGCCTTCTAACAGTATACATTAGTTTTGCCCATTGTTACTTTATGTAAATGGAATAATAGTTTGGACTCTTTTCAATATTATGTTTGTGAGGTTCATCCATCAGCCATATTGTTGCATGTCCACACTTAATATTTTTAAACAAGTGGAAATGAATTCCAAGACCCCATGAGAGGTCAAGGTAAAAGGAGAAGGAAGTTAGTCGTTTAGAATGAAGATTGGGGATTTATGTGCTGAAGCGAGCCATGTTCTATTAAATTCATTTTGCCTTCTTTGCTTCCTCTAGCCTTGCTTCCCAAATCTTAAACATGTAGCTTACAAATATCTGCCCTTGGGAAAAATACCTACTGATCCACTGAAAATCCATCTCTGCTACTGCAAAACAAACAAATAAATAAATAAATCTTTTGCGCTCATGCTCTCTCTCTGAGGTGTATCAGTAGTGTAATTTCTTTATATGAGGGACAGCATTTAATTATTGATTCTTAATGCATATGTCCTGAAGGTGTTTATTAAACTGAGTTTAGGGACATTGTTCTTTGCATCTCAGTGCAGGAGGTTATGAGAAGACCTACATAAGGAGGGGTGATGGAAAACTGATTAAGTTTCTGGACTTCACACAGAGACAGATAAAAATAGGATACTATGTGTGATTTAAAATTGTCAAGGACAGGCCTTCAGTATGAGGAAATTTCTTCGAGTTATTACTCATGAGTTATATGTTTTTGTGACAGTGAAAGGTAGAAGCTTTAATTAAACACACCTTAATAACCTTCCCTTAGAAAATCTCTTTTTAAAAATAAATGTGGCATCAGATAATCTATGGAAGATGTGGAGTAACTCTCCTAGAGTCCTATATAATGAGGAAGCACTCCCTGACAGAGAAGGTTGCCAAGTACTTGCACAAATTACTAAGGAAGGCTGGGGAATCGATGGCCATCTGTTCAGCATGGTTCTCATGCAAGTGTGCCTGGAGCCAGGGGGCTGGTTGACATGATCTTAGAAGGAAAAGACCTTTCGTTTTTCATTTGATAATTATCAGGGTTCTTCAAGCCTAAAAAATCCCTTAAAATTTAAGGGATGAAATAAGTATTCCTTTGGTTCATGCAGTGTGTCTGCCTCTCTCTTAAGCATTTTCAGACTTAATGCCAGAGACTAGTTGGTAGGCAAAAGACACTATTTATTTTACTCCTTCCATGCTTAGTATCACACATTAAAAAAAAAGAAAAAAAAATATTGTGCTGTTGCTTGGGCAAAGAGCTATTATTTACTGTTCCTCATTTTAAAAATATTATTGCTTTTTAAAGTGGTCAAAATGACACTTTTAAAACCCACAATTTTGTGTGACCTGCATATTGAACCAGCCCAGACACCACTTTAAATGTCTTTGCAGGCCACTATGGCTCCATACACAATAATAATCAATACCACTTAGACTACTTTTTGGGTGCATACAGGGTGCCAGGAACTGGTTAGCACTTTACATATATTATCTCATTTAATTTCTCAATGATCTGGCAAGGTAAGTATCATTATCACTCCACCTATAAGTGAGGGAAATATTTTTTGGCCAAGTCAGAGAACTAGCCCTCAGTCACATAGCTAGTCTTTTCAAGCACTGAATTATGCACTCCCATCTGTCTGACTGCAAGGCCCACATTTCTTTTCTATATTATGATTTCCTAATACTTTGAAAACCCTGACCTATTTAAAATAAGACTGAAACAAATACAACTCCTGATCTGGATATATTTTCAGGTTTAACTGATTTGTTTCCTAGTCATTTTTGATATATTGGTGAGATTGGGTTTTAGAATCAGATAGTCCTGTGTTTAACCCTGCCTTTTCAACCGTCACTTATGTGACCTGTAGCACATGACCCTTCAGGTTCCTCTTCTGTGAAGTAGATCAAATAATAGAATCAACCTCATAAAACTGCCCTAAGGATTAAAGGATATGATGCAAGTGAAACCGTATACCAAAATAATAAAGAGCACATAGTAAATGTTCAAGAAGTATTAATAACAAAGATGTTAGGAATGGTTTTTGAACTCATGGGACCTTCACAGTCTCTCTTGTCCTGTTCAATATTTAACTTGGTTGCCTCCTTCAGAAGCTTTTCCTATTCCATCAGGTCCAGAAAATGTTTCCTACCATTCATAGCTTAGGTTTACCAATTAAATGGAGGTTGTCAACAAAAGAATCTTTGTTTTCAAACTTAGATTTTTTTTAGCAGCCTGACTTCCCATCATTAAGGTCCAAAGAATAACCACAAGAATATAAACTAGCTTCAATCAAACGAGTCATATGTGTCCTAGAATCTCAAATCTTCAAAATATTTTAACAGCAGAATTCTTGCCTATTTACCTAGCCCAGTGGCTGTCCTATATGACAAACCAAAGACTGTGTCGCATGGTCTTACAGAGAATTTTATTTTAATTTCAGATTTATAATTTGATTTATAGGATAAGATCTATGGATGCCTTTACTTATACATTAAATTATATGTGTTATACACAAAATTAAATGCATTTTATGAATCATTTTTATGGGGAAGAATATAAGAATTCCAGAGTTGAACTCTCCCAAAGATCAGGGATATGTGCCACTCTACTTCCTTCTTTTGAGTAAAAGCCTATCAGCAATGTTTTTTAATATACTTGAAAAGCACCTAGGTAGAAGGTAATTAACATCTACTGCAATGTTAATAACTTCACTCCAGAATTTCCTTTGGTTTCTCTTGTATAGCTTCACTTGTAGAGCTCTTATTAATGCAATGATAAACTTACAGAAACACATACTTTATTTAATTTTCGGTGTTGGTAAAAGTGATGCATATTCAGAGGGGGGAAAGTTAATTAGCCCCAGGGTTTCATAGACATCATTTAGTAGTCATCCAGTTAATCTAAGATCCTGCATATAACCAATTACCATTGTAATGAGAACTTTAATTTTTAAACTTCCTATCCAATTTCTTTCAATCATTGCTGCAAAACATTTGAAAGCCAACAATGCAGAAGTTGCTTTATAAGCCTGTGTTAGAAATGGTTAGATCCCCAAAGAGCTAAAATACAGTTCACAGATGTGGAATGATCTTCTTTTCACTCTGAGCACTATATAATTTAGACTTTGAAAAAAGTTGTACAAAGGAAGAAACTAAACAACTTTCAGTGATAAAAACATTGTGCAACCATGTTCATAGACACACCAAAGGCCATTTTGCCTCCTCATCTTTCGAAAGAAACAGTACTATTGAAACTGATATCTTAATAAAGCATGTTGAAGGCAGTGGGTGTTAAGATTTCTTGTTGGATTCTGCAGGTCTCTGTGTGGCTTTTGCTGTTCAGGGCCTTTTCTGTTTTTCTCCTCTCCACTTTCCTCTTCTACCTCTTCTTAAAAAGATCGACCTGGGGACGCCTGGATGACTCAGTGGGTTAAGCCTCTGCCTTCGGCTCAGGTCATGATCCCAGGGTCTGGAGATTGAGCCCCGCATCGGGCTCTCTGCTCAGCAGGGAGCCTGCTTCCTCCTCTCTCTCTCTCTTTGCCTGCCTCTCTGCCTACTTGTGATCTCTGTCAAAAAAATAAAATAAATAAATAAATCTAAAAAAAAGAAGATCGACCTGTAAGCTGAGAGTGACTCATTTCTACTAGTGGTGAAAGACATTTTCATCCACTACTCTGAGGTTGTATTAATCTCCTAAGCCTTCATAAATTTCACTGTGAAGGGACTTAATTTGTTTCCATCATGAGAACTTTTGAGTATATTTAGTTATCATAGTCAGAAAGCACTTAACTGCATATGTGCTATGCCAAGAGAATTACAGTGACACATTTTCTGCCCTCTGAGTGGTCACATTTAAGAGTAATTGCCAGGTTTTGTGGATCATTATGCAGAAGGACAAGATGATGCTTGATCTTGGTGAACAAACTTGGGCTCAGGTTGTCAGGCTAAATCACAGGATCTGTGTCACCACTGGGAATTTCAGAGGTGCTGGGAAGTGAAATGAGAGACCCGGCCATGATAGGGACATAAAAAGAAGCCTGGTTAGTTTGTGTGGATTGGAGAACTCCATCCAGAGGGTCAAGTGCAGCAAGAGGGTGCAGGCAGAAGTGGAGTCCAAGCATCGGAGCAAATTGGTCAGAATTCATGTTAGGCAAGAAGAAACAGACAGTAGAGTTTTAGCCCAGATTCAAAACAGATAGGAATGTCCACGTAGTAACACAGCCATGTGGCAATCTGTTTTCCCTCCCTTGCCCAGGTTTTAAACATTTCTGATGTATTTGGTTGATGAATACTGGTTTGGACTGCTTCTTCAGGTGAGGCAGGCTGCTATAGACGTTGGGTATGGCAATACAGGCTGGGATCCTGGAGTGGGCTCCTTTAATTTTACCTTTGAGACTACATTAATATGAATAAATATTCATTTGAAGGTTAAATGATATCGGTGTCTCAGGGTTACAGTGTATCTGGACTTCTTAAGATTCTGTCTTTCTTGGCAGTGAAATACACAATATAGGCTGACTCCCATCAAAGCAGCTTTTAACATTTAGAACTGAGGAAACCAACTGGCATCTGAATAGAATGTTTTTTTTTTCTCCCTCTCTCTCTTAGTTCCTAAGGGCAATAGACTTCCCAGAAAGAGATCTTAGATTGTGGTAAATTCCAGGTGATCAGTCCATCTGTTCAGTGGCAAGTACCAAATTAATCTCTGTTTTCAAAAAAAAAAGTTCAGTTTTTATTTGTTTTTAATTTTTCCTGAGGAAAAGTAGTCACCCCTTTAGCTGCAGGATTTTACTTTGACCTCTAGTCATCAGTTAGTTCGATGCACCTTGGCCACTACACTGATTTCAGTTCTGACAATGATACTATGTTTGCATAGTGTCTCTGTGATTTGATAAACAGATACTAGTGCCCTTTCTGGAATAAAGGCAAACATAAGCCCTTGGATAAATGAGAGGGGAAGAGGCAAGGACTTTAAGCAACACTTAACAAGCTGTGAATTACTCTTGATGGCGTTATGCCACAGTGCATGTATTAAGGACCATGATGATGTCTGGAGCAGGGAGCCACAGGGTAACACTTGGAACCCTGAAGGCAGGGATGAGGTAGTGGGGGAAACCATTCTATAAAACTCTGGGACAATCAGTTCGAGAAAGTTAGGGCTCCACTTGAGTTTGACAGTAAGTTCTCAATGATACCTGAAGAATTAAACTGCCTCCTGGGTTCCTAAAGAGAGAGGGAGAAATGGGAGAGAAATGAACCCACGATTTGTACATTTGATCTTCATAATGACATTATCAACAAGGCATTTATTATCCTCTTTGTTTTGCAGTTGAATAACCTGAAGCTCAGAGAAGTTAAATAACTCACTTCAGCATCATGGTTAAAAACTGGGGCTCTGGAGGCAGAGGAAGCTGAGTTTGAATTTTGGCTTCCCCTAATTTGTAGCAGTAAGAACTTGGGGTAGATAAACTTTTTGTGCTTTGGTTTCACCATCTATGAAAGAAAGAAAGATCGACCTTTATATATAATCAAAGGGGGTTTTGTGGATATTTAATGGCAAAATGTGTGTAAATAACTTAGCACTGTCCTATATTCCTAGTAGGTGCTCAAAAAGGATATCTATTTATAGTTCCCCTCCTCCTCATGATCATTACCACCATCACCACCTAAATGTGTCAGGCCCCAAAGCACATGTCGTTTCTGGAACATTATAGTGCCTCCAAGTGCTAGTAAGAGTGGTGGTAAGAAGGGCTAAGGAAAGTAGGGAAAATTAATGTGTATAAGTAGAAAATGAAAAGATAAGGCAGTTAGGGGGAAAAAAGGAAGGGCAAAATTTAAAAAGGATAAAAGAAACTATAATAAGAGGTATGGTTGGGAGAAGGCAGCTGTTAGCAATTGTCTCAGATGCCACACATAGTGTGGTCTACACTAGAAGAACTCTTCCTTTCTGAGTCCCTAAGGTCACTAGATTGTAAAGAAAAAAACTTCATATGATCAATCAATCAATGAGATTGACTGATATGCCTTCATTAAGCTCTGTTTTAAAATATATCTAATAGATCTGGTTCTTACCCTAACTCAAAGGAGGTTAAAAACTAATTATAAGGCCATGCACATGCAGTGAAAAATAATGGTCAACACAACATGTTTATCTGTCTTTAATGACTGAATTGAGGCAGTTCCATGACCTTGGGGATACAAGAAATTATTAATTAATTAATTAAATATATTGCTCTCCCCAAAGCATGGATTATCAATGTGCCAAAATTACTTAAATTGTGGAAAAACTATGAAACTATTATGGAACACTTGAACTCAATTATAAATTATTGCATGAACTTTGATATTGATTCATATGGACGTTCACTGCAACAGCACTCAGCAAAGTAACCAGCTATGTGCAGCCCTTGGAAGAAAAATGACTCCACCATGTCTAGATGTACAGGAAAGCTAATTTGTAAGCTAGATGGAGCTCAGCTTAATGAATTCATCTTCCCTGTGATTGATTGTTTGATCTTTGTTTTATTATAAAAGTGAGGATAAATAGGATCTTTTTTACTTGTTCCTCTAGTAACTGACCACCATTGTACTAATTCATTCTCAGGTTCTACCCCATTTCCTAAGGGGGAACCAGATGCCTTCCATCTGAGAAATTCCTGGTTCTAAGCTTGAGTTACTTTCATGAGTATTGAGTTCAACACACAAAACTATGGGACAATAGCTGATGAAGATTTAACCCTTTTGGCCAGGTGGGACTTTTAAGTTCTGGGTAGAAATTTCCCACATTCTGAGATTTGAACTTTTGACCTATAGTGGGGCAAGAGATACCTTAATCAAAGCAGTGTTCTCTTTATATGCTGGGTGGCAGGAGCTCCTTAATATAAATGTGACGGAATACTATAAATGCATGTTTAGACCAATGCCTCACTAACGCTGTCATTTTATAGATAGAATGCATGTAAATGTGAACCCCTGAAATATTAAAACAGAACCTATGAAGAAAGAAATCCTTCGTGTTAAGCATGGCAGTTTAGGATTTAATAATAGAAAACAAGATTATTTTTCCTTTACATAATGCCATTTTGAAAAAATTCCAGTAGTAAATTAGACAAAAGGGAATGAATTAATAAACTAATTTATTCCTATTTTGCTGTTTGAAAGCTTGCTTCCTCCAGATCTCTGTTAAAATGCCATTTTATGAGTGGGGACTTAACTCTACTAGCATTCCCTGACCCCTGGATGTTGCTTTGTTTTCTCCATAGCACCTGTTGTGTTCTGATATACTTTATATTTTACTTGCTTATTTATTATGTGTCTACCCTACCCTGCCCCCCAGAATGAAAGCTTTATAGGCAAGGACTTTGTTTTATTCACTGTTGCATTCCTCGTATCCAGAACAGTGGCTGGTACATAATGGCCATTCAGTGCATATTTATTGAATGAATGGATGAATGATCATAAACAAATGAAGGTAAAGTCACAATAACTCGCAAGTTGAATTTTATCTTTGTAGGGCACCTGGGTGGCTCAGTTGTTAGGTGTCTGCCTTTGGCTCAGGTCATGATCCCAGGGTCCTGGGATTGAGCCCTGCATCAGACTTACATCAGACTCCCTGCTCAGCAGGAGGCCTGCTTCTCCCTCTCCTGCTTCCCCTGCTTGTGTTCCCTCCCTCACTGTCTCTTTCTCTGTCAAATAAATAAATAAAATCTTTTTAAAAATAAAATAAAATAATCTTTTTAGAAAAGATAAATTCAATTAAGGCATGATCAAATTAAACATTTTATACTATACACATTTTAATTTTATTTTTCTCTAATCATAAAAACATAAAATACTGTCATCTAAGGAATCTAGTCTCCATTTTAACACTTGATGGTATCTAAGGTAATTAATTTTTAAGTAATTATGCCAAATCTGTTAGCTGTTCTCATATCTTTAATCAAAATAATGAACCTTGTCATTGATAACATTATGATTTCCTGGCATTTTACTCCTTGATTTCAGTTTTTATTTGTGTTTTGAGCAGCTGTGTAATATCTTAGAAAAAACGGATAAGATGGTGATAACATTAGACAACTGAATTTGTAGCATGTGTGTGTTATTAGTTTTTAAATATTCAAACTGCCTCTGCAAGTATATCTTTAAAGTTTTACTTGTGATGTGGTAAAGAAAATAGACTGAACATCTGAAAACTTGGTTTGAGTTTTCTTGGCTTTGCTACTTACCAGCCAGATGACTTTGGCAAGGCACTGAATATTTCCAAGCCTCAAATCCCTTCTACATAAATTTGATGTAAGAGTTTTTACCCTGCCTTTTCATAGGATTATTGAGATATATCAGAAATTCTCTGTGAAATGTGAAGTCCTATTCAACTATAAGGAGCTATATGATGCTCATAAACAATTTCGTTTGTCAAATGATTTTGCCTTTTTTAAAAAATTTTTTTCAGTGTTCCAAGATGCATTGTTTATGCACCACACCCAGTGCTCCATGCAGTACGTGTCCTTAATACCTACCACCAGGCTCACCCAAACCCCCACCTGCCTCTCCTCCAAAACCCTCAGTTTGTTTCTCAGTGTTCACAGTCTCTCGTGGATTTTTGCCTTTTTTTTTTTTTTTTACAAAATGTGTAATATTCTCAGTGTGATTCCTTAGAATGAAATAACATTGAATTGAGGAATACATCAGTGTTAGGAACAAAGGAGGTGTTTGCTGAGCAGGCATAATTTGCTAAGGAAGAGGTCACCAGTGCCAGCTACTTCAGAGAGGAGTAAAGAAAATTGAAAGCTAAAAAGCCATTGGACTTGTATTTTGGGAGGTCAGTGGTTTGAGTATTGTGGCACCAGAAACTAAATTTCAGAGAATAAAAGAAAAAGTATAAATAGAGAAGTGAATATGAAACACTTTATTATGTGGTTTGATGGCATAAGAAATCTGGGACTTGCTGATGAACCTGGAACAATCTTGGCACTGGATGGTTGAGATGGGGAGGGAGCTTCTAATCCAGTAGGCAGAAGGGTAGTCTGAGTGAGAAGTCAAGTCACTATTTTCTGAAATGCCATATGTGTGATGGTGAGTCTCTCTATGGCTGGGTGGGAAAAGATAATATATGCCCAGAGGGGAGCTAAAGTCAGACGCCTAAGAAACTGGGTCTGTGGTCCAAACAGAAAGAAATAAGCTAATTAGCCAAGAAGCTAAGAAAGCTTAGGGGGATTCTTGGAATGTAGCTGGTGGCATCATAAAGTTTCAAGATCTGCAGCATGTGGTGAGCTGTTGCTTTTATGTGAACCTAGTGTATTTTGCATGTGTATGGGCATTTTTCAAATTGCTGAACCAGGGGAGATGGGCAGCAGGGATGAAGAGAAGTTTTGGTTTTGTCCAGTCTTGATTATAGAAATCATTTTTCTAGTGGCAAAGGGCTAGTATACATGATAACAATATCTTTTGAAAAGTATCCCAAGTTTCCTGTTGAATATCAGCATAGATGGACCTTACTTAAGTTTCTCTTCCATAGTATAGAATCTCTCAAGTACTTTGTTTCTAATACCCTCATGTAGGACTTTGGATATGCTCAGGCTGCCATAACAAAATACCATAGACTGGGTGACTTATACAACAGAAATTTATTTTCTCAAAGTCCTAGAGGCTAGAAGTTCAAGATCAAGATTCTAGCCAATTCAGTTTCTGGTAAGAACTCCCCTCCTGCCTTGCAGAGGGGCTGCCTTATCACTGTGTCCTCACTTGATCTCTTCACCCTGTGCATGTGGAGAAGGCTAGCTCTCTGGTGTCTCTTCTTTTAAGGAGTTCCATCTGATCAGGCCCCACTTTTATGACCTCATTTAACCTTAATTACTTACTCAGTGTACTCCTCTCCAAATACAGCCACATGGTGTGGAGGGGGGGTTAGGGCTTCAACATAAAAATTGGGGGGAGGGGTCACAAACATCCAGTCCATCACAAACTCCAACAGCATCCTACAGTAAAGTTTATAATAACTGACTTATATTGAACACTTTCTTGGGTATTTCAGGTACTGTGATAGGTACCTTAAATGAATAACCTCATTGTAGTAGTCAAATATTATGGTGATTTATCACTTATTTGGTATTCATATCATCATCCCATGAGGGTCTGTAAGAGGAGCTCTTTTCCCTGTAAGATCCAGACTTTTTCCATCTTGCAGCTCTGGTCTCCTCTCGGTCCTAGGAGCCTTCTCATTTAGTCAGTGGATGATTAAATAGAGTCAGTATGGCATAAGGGGGGTTTTTAATGGCCCATGCTTGAAAGTGGCACATGACCAATTAATCATTAGCAAGAATTTAATCACGTGGTTAAACCCAGTAGCTAAGAAATACAGTCTTCCTGTGTGTTGAGGAAGAGGTGAACAAGGAAATACAGATATTGGTGAGCTGTAGCAGTCTCTAGCACTCTCACTGAGTCTTCATAGTAATGCACTAAGATAGGTACCATCATTGTCCCAATTTCATACACGAAGAAAGCATGAGTAGTTTGTTCAAAGTAACACAACTAGAATTTGGAGATGAATTCAGTGTGGCTTCAGAGGTTTGCTTTTAGTCACCTGTGCTATCTTTTCTGAACTCAGAATAAGAGTTTTATTTCATTACTGTAGTGAACATTAGACACTTTTGAACCATCCTTCAAAGAGGTTTTAGTAAAACACTTATGTTTGGGTAAATAACAGATCAAATACTTTGTTTAGTTTTACTTTGTTTTGTTGCTAAAGGAAAGAAGGAAACAAGAAAGAAAATAAATGAAATGAAGGAGGGAGGGAGAAAAAACAAGAATCACAAAGCATTTGTGGAGATGTTGGATGCTCTTTGATTATATTTAATCTTTTGTACTTGTTAATACCAGCTTATTCCCCAGAGATACTTTGAATGTGTTTAGTGTATGATTGTGATATCAAAGTACATGTGGTCTTTGTCCCCACATAACAACATATCCCACATAACTATGTCTTCACAAAGGAGGATGTACTGTCCAGAGAGACTGTGTAGACTCATCTTAGAAATTGAATCCAGAGTCCCTGGGTGGCTCAGTTGGTTAAGCGACTGCCTTCAGCTTGGGTCATTGTCCCGGAGTCCTGGGATGGAGTCCCACATCAGGTTCCTAGCTCCATGGAAAGTTCGCTTCTCCCTCTGACCTCCCCTCTCATGGGCTCTCACTCTGTTTCTCTCTCTCTCTCAAATAAATAAATAAAATCTTTTTAAAAAAGAATTTGAATCCATTTATTCATATTGAGCACAAGTTGAAAGGTCAAGGACTAAGATCCTGCTTCTCATTGAGCTAGGGGGTTCCTGAGGTGGGGAGGAGGAGGTGGGATAGGAGATTCCCTCTTTCCTTTTATCTAAGTGAATAAAGTGCTGAACATAAATTACAGTAGGCTGCCACTTGTTTTTTGGGTCTGGGTTGACTGTATAGCCACCTGGATTTGGCTTCCTTTCCAGTGTACTACATTAAATGGTGCATTGGTTGCTTTGCAATATTCAACAAACATCTATTTTTCCCTATTCTTCTATTGTAGTTAAGAATTCATTTCCTTTTGATAGAGAGTACAATACTATCCCAATTCTAGATAAGTTGCACTAACAAACTACAGAATATGAAATTCTAAGCTTCTGAAAGTTATTTTCTTACCATTCAGATGGTATGTTTCCTAAAATGCCAACATATCTCAAAGACAATTTAATTCAGCCTTCTTGAAGCACAAGAAGGAAGTATTTTTCTAGCAAAGCTGTTCTCCTACCATGTTAAGTGAAATTTCTTCAGTACTGTAATAGTCCTGGTAGCTTTTGAAGGTGGAAGGAGATAAACTGGTTAGACAGAGTGTGAAAAAGCTTAAATGCTTCCATCCTATATTAAGAGAGTAGCACTCTGGAATGGTTTCATCTCAAAATAAATTTGTTGGTGTGTGGTTGTTGGTAAAGGGATAGGGAAGCACACTGGACTGACCTGTTCCATTATTAGCAGCCAAGTCAAGACTATTGCCTGTGCATATTTATGTGGTCAAAGGAGAGTTCATATACAATGATATTACATTAGGCTTTCATCCTGTGCTGTTGATAGTAACAATAATATGCATCAGGCCTAGCTTACCCATTCTGAAACACTCTATAATGTGAGAAAGCATTGAAATCAGACTTGTAGAACTGAATTAGAGATGTATGGGTATTAAAATACTCCATCCAACCCATTTCCACATGTACCATCTGTTGTTTCCAGATGTACTGCTTCCTAGAGGCGGTATTCATGGGAATGGTATTATAACAGCAACAAATCCGCATTCCTAGTTCTGGGACTTAATTCCCAGAAATACAAGTTTTCATTGGGTGCACTTCAGGGAATTAGACTCCTCTGTGGCTAGGGACATGCCATTACAACCATGGTAATGGAAATAGACCAATTCAGAGCTTATAAGGCATTAGGGAGCTGTCAAGTTGGGAGCAGTACAAAGTTTCTCTTATGTGCCTATAACTTGAGGTAAGTTGGGCAGTGCTATTAATGCTCCCCCCTCTTGGTGATTAAATATGCCTAGCTCATTGTAGATAAGGTGTTGGAGGTATCTCTTCTAAGTTAAGTTTGATAAGGGAAGTTATAAAACGCTCCAAAGGCTCTAGAGTATATGCTTAAAGCCTCGTATATAGTCCAGCACCTTAATCGGGTGCTGTCTGTAAAGCAATGGGCTGTCACCTCCCTCAAGACCACTGCTTGCCTCATTAATACCACTGGAACAAATTATCACTTCACAGCCCAGAAATCTTCTATAGCAGTTGTGGTGATTGATGTAACAAGGCTAAAAAATAATGATGAAATGCATGTTCCAGAAGACAGATTCAAATGGCAGGAGCTTCAAAGGCAATTAAATGTGACACAGAAGGAGTCTTCCTGGAATAAAGTATTTTCAAATAAATGGTAAGATAAGTGTGATAATCTCCTAGACTCACATTACACATAAATTAGTTTGCTATGAATAATTATTTCTGAAGGCTTGGTGTGCATTGAAGTAAAAGTTTAGAAACAGCCAGTGTGAACCATTTAAAAAATACAATTTTTTTGTTTGTTTAAGATGGAGCAAAGAACAATGCTTTGGGGCTGGCCTCTATGCTTATGATAGGATTTACTTGTTTGTGGCCATAGTATTTGAATGACATCTTTTGATATGCTTTAAAGTTTCCCATTGGTTGGAAAGTAAAGAATCGTGACTACAGATGTCAAGTTTAACTGCCTTCCTCCAAAGTGCATCAAATGATTCTCATGATGTATTGATTCTATACCACTAAGTTACTAACTAAGCTGTGGGAGGAACCTGCCTACTCAAGAGAGTGCAGCTGTACATTAGATGGGCACACCAAGGTCACTGTGAAGGGGAAATTTAAGACATGGGAGTAACTAGAACAGCTGTGCAGTGTTCAAGCACTCTGGCATCTAAAGCCTTGCAAAAGGTATACCTCGAACTGTCATTTTGGGTCTATAAGTGCTACTCTCTTATTTTTTTGAAATACAAACATAGGATAGGAAAAAGAAGTATTGGCTTAGATGTAGCAAGAGGATTTTACAGGGTTTCTTGACTGAAAGGTGAGTTAATTGGAAGACTAGACTTTTAGAGAGTTTTAAGAATAGATTTCAGAAGTACCTTTTAAAAATAATGTTGTTTGAGTTAAGTGTAAAATGATCTAAAGCTGTATTGGGTATTTGTTTTAAGTTATTTCCTCACTAATCTATTATTAGCTAAACTTGATGAGGTCATTTCTTGATTCTTGGCAGGATCAAAGGAACACATTTATTTAAGGTAGAATATGTATCATTCTCACCCAGGATTATCTAGATATGAGTCAATGCAATCCCACAACCATTTGTTGCATTTTAATAATCAGTTTAACATTTTTTTACAGTATCTTGGCTGCCCTTTTCAATAAAATGATCGAATGATTCAGAAATTTGTTTCTCATTGTACAATCATTAACACTGTTATTTACCTGAAGGGGTTGAAGTGTCCTTCTAAAATACAAGTTAAGGACTGTTTTGACCTAGTTCTTAAAACAAGTAATGCTTTTATGCCAGGACACTGGTTAATATGTAGACAACAGATAGAAATATTCACCAACTGTCAAAAGAGGCTGAGAAGTTATTTCCACTCTAAAATGTCTACAATTCACTGGTTAGACAAAGAGACACATATGTGAATCAAGTGACTTGTTTTTTTAATGGACTTTAAAAAAGCACATTAACCCCTTAAAAGCCTTGAGTTTGGACTTAGGAAATTCTGCCTTTTACTTACCTGGCTTGCTAATTTCTTGTACATACTGAAAATATATACTGAAAATACTTATGGGTCATGGATGGCAGAAAACACATATGACTAATATAATAGCTGCTTGAAATAGAAAAAGCAATAAAATGACTTTGTACTTCTATGATACATTTATAGACTGGTACTAAAGCTCCTTCCTAATCTCATCTTCTCATCACAGCACCCAAATGATTTGTGTAATTATTATTTTATCTATCTTTTTAAATAATGGAAAAGCCAGAAGATGAACCTAATGACCCAGTATTCATTTTTTATTGTTACCATCCTTCAATTACATGCATAGTCATAGTCATTTTTAAGAAAACCCTAGGTTTTTTGTATTTTTTGGTCCTATCCAGAAAGCATGTCACTAAATTTTCATATCTTGTGGCAACTAGCAAACAATAGCTAGAGTGGTTTTGTTTTTTTCTTTTTACACTGTAATTTTAAACAAACATTAAGAATTGGTTGCTTATATGGGGTAGTTCAATTAAAGCACATAGATAAGCCTTTTTACTGAATACTTGGAACCACCCAGTTCCAAATTTATCATGTAATATTTTAAGAAAGGAAATATATTTACATGCACTGAGTGTCTGCTCTGGGCCAAACACTGTCATATATGTAAACTTATTTAACAGCAACTTCACAACAACACTGTGTGGTAGTTATTTTTAACCCTATTTTTATGGAGGAAGAAACCCAGCCTCAGAGATGTTATGTAGCTTCTCCAGTGACACACCAGCTACTCAGTGGCAGAGCCAATATTCAAATGTGCATCTGCCTGGTTCTAACTACTACATTATACAGCTTTTAAATAAATGTGGAGAATATGTTTGATAATAATGGCTAAATCGAAATACATTGGAATAAATCTGTGTAATACTGTTCATCAAGGTAAAATTATGTGTTTAGTTTATTAAATTGCTTTATACAAGACACTAAAATAAATTAAATGCATAAGTGATATCAGAATTTATAGAATTATGTTTATTGGATTAATGCTGTTTTATAATTTATAATGATGTACATCTCTGAACAGTCTACACAATATTTAATGGAAAAGATAAAGTTATTTGTACCCACACATTCATAAAATTATGGTTTTTAAAGCTAGAATTCCTATTTTCCACAACCTCACATATAAAATAGCCAATTACTGAAATTGAAAAATGATATTACTTCAGATTTGAGCTATCTATTGCTTGGTGTGAGGACTGTTAAAGATATTCTGGTACAAATTACTATTTAAAAAGAGGGCTTAAATTAAATACATTCAGCTGTATAATATACTTTTGACTTTAGGGTATAATATAATCAATTATTTCACTGTAATTTAATATTGACATATACCTGTGAAGAAAAAATCCAATTACTATGGAGAATAATTGTATGATTCTACATGTGTAGAAATCTTGCAGTATAATTGCATTCCAGTTATTTTTTCTACTAATCATTTATGAATATTTAAGGCTTTTAATTTTTTTCATTTTCAATCTAAATGATACTTTCTTTTGCAGAATTACAGAAAGAATAGGTTCACTCTAAAAATGACTCTATTATTTATTAGAAATAGTAACTATTCCAGAAAGAATGGCGAAATAAATTCTTATTTCTTCACCAAATCAAGTGCTCAGTACCTTTGATAACCTTTTAATTCCATACGACCTTGTAATTCTGTACCCTCTGTGAGCCCATTGCTTATCTACAGAATGGGATAATAAATATTTTTCTGGGTTGTTATGATAATTGCATTATATAACATGAAAAGGGTAGTGAACAGTGCCTGGCAATGAGTAGCTATCAAATTTTTATTAAATCAATTAATGTATTATGCATATAATTCAGCATTTTGAAATATGACTTTGGAACATCTTATAATCTGATATAGAAATTGATTTTAAAAATGAATTAAATCTCAGATTCAGTGCAGCTGCTTATCAGATCCCTTTGATAGCTTCCCCAATATTGATCAAAATTATATAGACCTCTTAAGAGCGTGCTTCCTTTACCACATCCTACCTTATATCCCTCCTTTTGTGTTACACTAATTTTTCTCTCAAAGCAGAGCATTTTGATATAGCTGTGTTTCACATGACCATTTTGAGAGGCATATTGACATAACCACATCCAAATAATCCTATCAAATATAAGATCAGTTTTTTCTTCTTCCAAGGATGGTTTATCTTATGAGACATTTCTGAACCTAGTTCTGTCTCTACCACCCAGACTGCATGATTCCTTCTCTTCCTACTTTACTTATATTTGAATTGATTTTTTTTTAAGATTTTATTTATTTATTAGTTAGAGAGAGAGAGAGAGCACAGGCAGACCGAGAGGCAGGCAGAGGCAGAGGGAGGAGCAGGCTCCCTGCCGAGCAAGGAGCCCGATGTGGGACTCGATCCCAGGACGCTGGGATCATGACCTGAGCCGAAGGCAGCCGCCCAACCAACTGAGCCACCCAGGCATCCCTGAATTGATTTTTTATTAAATGTATTCCTTTTACAGTCATAAAAACTGTAAGTATTTTAAAAAATTCATACAATTGAGTTAATCTCCAAGGGAGAGGTGATTTTTGTTCCCCAAAACTATTATTATGAAAGAGTGCTACCTCATAATTTATGAGCACCATTGTGGAAATTGTTAAAGGAATTGTTCTCATAGCTCATCCCCAGTGTCTTATGGGGTTAGCAAAATCAAGAAATCTACCAAAAACAAGCAATCACTTAAAAAATATTTTCTGCAGGAAAACAGGACAAATTCCACAATTATAGTACTAAGTGTGTATATTACTAGAGGTTAAAAGCATGACTGTTGTAACTTTAAAAGATCAGATAATTTGACCATTCAACAAACAAAATGAATTATGACTGATACTCTTTTGTGAGATAAGCATATGTGATAAGCATGGGGCTCCTAGTTCTATATCACCAGATGGTGCCTAGCCCCAACCTCATCCTTTACCCCATTTCTGAGTTTGTTGTCATCTCATACCCTTCTGGCATATAGAACAAGGATGGGGTGAGGCTCAAAGATAGGCTGAGGATGATTATCTCACATACTGCTTGATTTAAAACAATCTGAATATTTAAACACTTTGCTGTTTAAACCCTGTCACATTCTCAAAATACCAGGTACCCTCTTCTTTTCTTTTCTGTATACTTGTCTCCTCTCTCTACCAAAACATCAAGTGGTAGATAGTTGTGCTACAGGACAGAGTTTTATGGCTGTATGTGTGCACTTTGGTGGATGGGGATGGAGTGGAGAATGATGTATGCAGTTGGTATAAGAGGCTCGGCATTATCTTCCTTGATTTTTCATTTTGATTCCCTGCGTCAATGTCATACGACAAGTAAAAATTCTACAATTGTATCTACAAAAGATAACAAAATCCTTTTGTTAAAAGATTTTAAGATATTTCTAAATAATAAAGAATATCCATCTAAAATGGGTTTTCAAACCAAGAATTAATCCCTATTCAAAGATAATGTCTTGGAAAATGCAGTAGAAAAACCAGAACATCTGCAAAAGATACAATTTACTCGTGCCATTATGGGAAAGATGTGACAGATTTGAAGAGATATTTGTGTAAAAAAACAGGCTCAATTTTTGCAAGAAAACTACCTGATTACAGTTATGTAGTAATAGACAAAGATTTGAGTGAATAAATTGATGATAGAAAAACATCAGTAGGAACAAGCTGGCAGTATACTTTATAAAGCCTTGTTCGCCATTGCATATCCTATACAACAGGCATATGTTAAAGCAGTATCAATAATTATGCATTTGTTGAGCCTCCATGAGCAATGTGTTTTTATAATACAATGGATGGATGCAGACATTTTAATTCCTTACTTTAGATGGCTTTCAGACTAGAGGGGACCATATGATATGCTGACTTAATATTGCTGTCTTAAATATTGCTTAGATAGATATTTAAATATTGTTAGTACACACATATGATATAATCTAGGCTAATCCAGAAAAGGTCTCTGAACCTTAAAAGATCAAATTTCTAGAAAAGGGTTTGGTTACTCGGTCTTATTTTTATTTTTTATTTTTTTAAAATATTTTATTTATTTATTTGACAGACAGAGTTCACAAGTAGGCAGAGAGGCAGGCAGAGAGAGAGGAGGAAGCAGGCTCCCTGCTGAGCAGAGAGCCCAATGAGGGGCTCGATCCCAGGACCCTGAGATCATGACCCAAGCCGAAAGCAGAGGCTTTAACCCACTGAGCCCCCAGGCACCGCCCCTTGGTCTTATTTTTAAATCAAAGGTTTTGAAAACTGCTCAAGGAACCCTGTGATTTATATTATTTTCTAAGTCTAGAGAGAAAGAGTCCTGTCACAAGAAAAAGTCCATGAAGAAAGACTGACAGAAGCATTGGTTGGATGGTATACTATAATGACTATTACACACCACTCATACAAT
>ML097690.1:109095-122144 GCA_003697995.1 Taxidea taxus jeffersonii
AATGAACAAATGTGGTGAATATCTTGGAAATGGAACCAACAAGATTATTTTTATAGATTTGGTGTGGAAGATAAATAATATAGCTTCTTTATCATTGCTGGTGGCAGAAATTAATTCAAATTAATTAAGTTTAGTCTATAGTTGTTGCTAAAAAGCAACTATTAATTCTTCAAACACATTGTTGTGTTTAGGTCTCCAGCAGCTAAAATAAAAACTTTTAGAAAGGCTTTTCCTTTTCTTTTTTTTTTCTTTCTAGTTATTGTATCTTTGAGGTAGCTGTAGATTAAGTCATCTATTATGAATATTCTGTTTGCTGATATTAAATATGGGGGTTAGTAATGTAAACCATTTTTAATGTGAGGAAATTGGTTGTTTCCTTTAGAGGGTCAGGAGATTTGGTTGGGAATTGAGGTAGTTGGATCTTTGAAATGGGAGAAGACACTCTTACTAATGAAGAGTAGACTCCAGCTATACAGTGACAGATGGATCCAAGGAGGTCCAAAACTTTGTGAAGGACATTTGACAATATATTAAATGGAAGGATGGAGTTAGAGAACTCATTTTTCCTAGGCTTTTGTAATCAGTGATATGCTACATGTGAATCACTTGCCTTTCACAGAGTTGTTCTTCTTAAGGAAAATCTTGGAAAAACTGGGAAAGAGGAATTGAACTCAGATTTGTACACCTCCTACAGTGTGCCAGGAATTGTGGCAAGATTGTTCTGGATGTTATCTCATCCACTTCCACAAAAACATTGGGAAGAAGTATTTAGCCCTTTTTGCAGATGAAAGGATGCCACTGAACCTTAAAAAGGTTAAGTAACTTACTCAAGGGACAAAGCTGGTAAGAGGCAGATTCAAGATTCAAACTCAGGTGACTCCATAGCCTACCTTCTCTTTATACTACAGACTTAATGGTGACGTGAAAGAATTGACTTAGTTAAAATTGCCAATTTATTTGCATTTTTAAAATGTGTGTCATAACCAAGTTTCTGACTGTGGTTAAATTTTAATTTTAGATTAAGCATGACTGACCTCCCTAATTGTGGAAATCAGATGGTTATGGAAAGATGTTTCAGTGGACCACATTATATGGTACCTCATTTTGCTGTCAGGCTTAGGAGAGAAATCCCCCTTAATTAATAATCATGGTTTGGGGCTTCTGTTTTCTGTCAGAATCTAAAGGGTTATAATGAAAACAGAGCCCTAAAAATGTGAAAAAAAATCACACTTTGGGTCAAAGAGAACTCCAAGCACTACCTAGCTTGGAAACCATGGTACGTGATTATGTGCCATGGTACTGTTAAGTCCTGCAGTGTTGGCTCCAAATGAGACAAAATGGGACTGGAAATGTTTACAGCTTTCATGATGAATTTCTAATACTGAAATCAAATAAACTCAGGGTATAATTTTATAGTATCTATGTTAAAAAGAAAATTATTAGGGCTAGGAGAATCTAAGAAAAGCCAATAAGCACTGAAAAAGAAATCTTTATAATTGGATTTTTAAAATTAAGAGTACAGGGGCGCCTGGGTGGCTCAGTGGGTTAAAGCCTCTGCCTTCAGCTCAGGTCATGGTCCCGGGGTCCTGGGATCAAGCCCCGCGTCGGGCTCTCTGCTCGGTGGGGAGCCTGCCTCCCCCTCTCTGCCTGCCTCTCTGCCTGCTTGTGATCTCTGTCTGTCAAATAAATAAATATTTAAAAAATTAAGAGTACATAAATTCAACATAAATACCTACTTTTTGCATCAGAGTTGTAAAATTTTTTATCACAAAGGAAAATATATTTTAATGTCAAGTCTGCTACTTCAGTGAGAATAATTTATTGAGAGTCTAAATGTGGATTTAAAAATACTTTCAAATTACAATTATTTTTATCATGGACATTTGTTAATTCGTTTCTTATACTTAAGGAGAATTTATTTCAGCAGAATTTTCCTTACTATTTTGGCTTAAGTTTCCATCTCCAGGACATAATCTTGCAAGATCACCTCTCACCCTTATCTCTTGGTGACTGGATACAGAGACAGGACATTATGAACTTGATCTGACAACTTAATAAGATGTAATAAGACCTGAAATAGGGGCAGTGCCCTCTCAACTGAGAAGTTCTAGATAGGCACAGAATCTTTTCAAGGATATGTCTAACTAAGTTCCATTTAAGACTTCCCCTAAAAGCGTTAAATGTCTTTTCCTGTTTCAAACTAGAATGTGATCAGTTGGAATATTGGTGAGGAACAGGTCATTAGCGAAAACTCCAATGAAGACAATTGGCTTTGGGTTTGATTTTCCTGTTTTTGCGGTTAGCTTAGCACCAGATGGTGCCCTAGTGAGTTCTGTATAAATAATACAATCATAGGGTTGAGTGATTCTCTACCAGTCACAGACTCAAGCAGAAAATAGCACTTGTCTTTCCACATAAGTCCATGTAGATTCTCTTATTGCTGAATTGTTCTTATGCAGCTCTAACCTTAAATTGTTGTTATGGTTATGGGTTTTTTTTTCTGTTTCTTTATTGGGCAAGCAAGCAGCCAAATCCTCACTGTGTCCCACAGGGAAAGGCTACTGAATTTGAGGCTCTTTAGCTCATATATCCATCTATGGCAGAGAGGAGGAGAGGCAAAGAAGCAAATTCCCTGTACTCCCTCTATTGTTCCTAAAAGGGAAGTGTGGCCCCCAAACTCCCTTGACAGTTGGTGCACATTAGGGGGTGATGGAACTGGCTTTGCTTACAGAAGCCCTGTGGCAACCCCTTACAGGCTTTCAAGGTCCAGCTCAAGTGCCAACTTCAGCCCATCATGCTCAGTGATCTTTCCTCTTTTTCTGAGTTTATATGACAGTTATGGTTTGCACCTCAAGATCTAGTTCTTCATTATATACTATTTGGTATTATACTTGCCCTGTACCTCTGCCTTTGGATGTAACTCTTGTCTCACCTACAAGATTCTAAGTTCAAATCTATTTTCTTACAGTCTGAACTACCTAAGACAGAATTGGGCATTTAATCACTGTTGTTGACTTGATAACACATGTGTGGGTCACAGCTCCCACACATTGGAGCACAGTTTTAATGGTTAGTACCCAATTCAGGGAACAGAGTTCATTCATTATGGCACAAAGTATTCTAGTTTCTTAAGAGTGATAAAGAAAATGAAAAGCCTCCCCCGCTCTTCCTTTTCTCTTTACTGTCCAGAAGATTTGACCCATATAGCAGCAAACCACAGAAAAGGTGATGAAGCACATTAGGGGAAAATAAGCAGAATCACTAAGAACCTTTTTTCTTTTGAAAGCTTTCTGTATTTTAACTTTGGAAGCACAAATAACCATGTAATGTGTCCATCCTTCACATAGACCTGCAACAAAATTGACGCATTCAAGTGTCATTCTCAGTGAGTTTGCGGGGCCATTTCCAAGTGATTGTTGTATTTCCAAGTGATTGTTGCTTCCTATGTATTAGTTGTTTTGTGTGACCTCACTTAAGGTCACTAGGCTATTCAGATCAGGCTACTTAAACCAGTAATTTATTAAATATTCAATTGACCCATTTCACATATTTTCCAAAATGTTTTATGGTGTGCAGCAGAGTTCTTGAAGTGTGTCCTGTGGAATATTAGTATTCCATGAGTTATTAATAAATGTTTCTTGAAAACAAATTGGTTGTTTGGTTGTTAAGAGAAATGTTACCTTCTCTATTTGCCTTTTGGAGCATCACATAGCATATTAAAGACCCCAAAGAGTCCTGCAGCAAAAAGATTTGTTTAATTTGTTTAACTTAGCATTTAGCAAACATATTTGATGTTAAGAGTAGAAATAATACTTAGTGACTATTCTATGCCAGGTATACATTAGGTCACCAAATTTTTGCAGTAAGACTCTAAATTAGGTATTATTATCTGTATTTAGAGATGAGGAACCTAGGTTCTACTACATTTTTAAAAAAGATTTTATTTATTTATTTGAGAGATTGAGATAGAGCATGAGAAAGACAGAGATCATGAGTAGGGGAGAGGAGCAGAGGGAGAAGCAGGCTCCCCGCTGAGCAGGAGCCTGATGTAGGGCTCCATCCCAGCAGGAGCTGAGCTGAAGGCAGGCGCTAAACCAACTGAACCACCCAGGTGCCCAGGTTCCACTATGTTAAGGGGTTTGTTCCATGTCATACAGTGACAGATTTTTGTATGGTGAGTTCTCACATTGACCCTGTCACCAATTTTGAATAAGTATGTCAATCTTAATTTCCTTATCTGTGAGTCACATTAAAATAATAATGTTGGTTTGAAGATGAAAGGAGTTGAATTTACATTACTATATTTTGAAGAAAAAAATTATAACACTAGTAGCATTCGTATCTTACAAAAATAGAAGGAAGGGGAAGAGGACAACAGTCCCAGGAAATAACATGTTCACTCATAATGTATAATGCTAAGTGCTAGACTTTTAAAAACAAAAGCAAACAAAAAAATAGTTGTAGCTGCCCCTAATGCTCACCAGAACACATACATTGTCATTTGTAAGTATGTGTATTTTGAGCTTAGTCAGACTCTCAGACTCATGGGTTGATCAAATTGGGTAGTATGGCATTAAGACCCCCAGTGGCCCTGTTGGGAAATGTTAAGGCTAGAAATACATTATGACTAGATATTGCAACTTTGGTCCTTAACTGCAACTTTCCTTGCTTCTATGGCTATAAGCCAGAAGCTGAGCTTCTTTCAATTTATTTTTGTGTCATTCATTAAATAGGCATTACATAAACCACTTGTGGCTCTGCCTTTTCACCCCATCAGTTCCACCATATGGTATCTGATTCTTAGGACACCATTGTCTCAACTTGTCAGATTTACCATATGAGGCAAACCCATTTATTCTTGCCCCTTGCAAGCTTAGTTTTGAGTGATTTTGAGCAGATAACTTTTCCCCTTGATTTTTGAGTCTTTATATAACATTGTTCTACCTGTAAATTCCACAAATAAATAAATAACACAGTATTTAATGTAATACACAGTTCCTTTTCTCTCTAAACTTACTCTACATACTAACCTGAATGTGGTGATGGCTCTTTGACAATGAGGAAAAGGACTACTAATTAGACGTCTACCTTGCCAAATTGGAAACTGATTTTCTTGTTACCTAAGTTGAACTGAATCCCGTTTTCAATCTAAAAGTAATTACCAAGGCAGTGCACAACTGAACTGGGGCAGACTTCATTTTGCATTCTGCCTCCCTCCACTATCATTAGCTGATATCATAAATATTGATATATAGTATAATACTCCACCAAGATTATTAAAAGAATAATTTAGAAGTCCATAGTGGTTTTATCATCCAAGGTTCTGCCATTCTCAAAAGTGTGAGGAGTGTTTCCATGGTTTTCATACATTTTGTATTTATGAGTTGTTTATGGCTCTGACATTATTTTATGCCAGAATTCATTAACCTTTAAAAAGTTTCTGAATGGTTAGGTGCTGTTGTCACCTCTGGTTTCTAGACACACAGAATGCATCCTAAAAAGAGGAGGTGGAACTGATTCACTGGCATTCAGATTCACTGGAATCTGCTTTCTTTGGCCACTTGGTCTCTGAGGTGTATGCTGGATGTACTGGAGAGGGCAAAATTGCCTTTGATGTGATGACATTACAGTTCCTTTGTTAGAGCCCCAAATTACAAGCTTTTTTCTCTGAGAATTGTGATTTCTTGAACGGTGCGCATCCATATCTTTACTGCAAAGAATAGGAGAGAAATAATACCACTCTTTAAAGAATGATTTCAAAATATAAAAAAGGGTAATTACCATGGAATCTGTGCATAGCCTTAATGAGTTTGTATTCTGATAAAAGCATTGCTCTGAAGCAACTCCATGGGTAGATTAATGCTACTGTCTGTGGTCTGCTCAATAGAGCTTATGGGACTGAATGGGACGGACAATAAAAAACAAATGGACAGACATAAAAACAGAAAACTCTTCCACTTTTTTCTAAACCCTCTGGTCTTTATGTAGCTCAAAAGATGAAGCAACTATCAGAAGTACTTATTACACTTTTTTAAATAGCAAGGCTTCTGCTGCTAAGCAGTGACTTAGGAAGGACTAAGGTTGAAGTTAGGGCTTTTTTTTTTTTTTTACATTGATTCTGGTCTGAAATAAATGTTCATGTCCTTGGTATAATTTGCTGGTGGTTGTTTGTTCATTATTTTCTTTATATATTAAATAGGAAGTCCTTTGGTCTCCTTCAAGTTCTAGATGGTCTAATTAGCCATTTTGTAAACCAATATAGTACAGTATTTCATCTGGATAAATTAATTTATAGTCTTGCATTGAAATGTAATTAAAATGTTGTTGCAACTAGTTTTTAGTCCCTAATCAGCAATTGCTGTTACTCTGTACATGAATTGGATGGTAAATTTCATTAGCTTGTTTTCCTGGGCAAAAGATAGTGTCTAATCAGTGTCTCTGATCCACAGAGCTGTGGAACAAACCCTTGACTTGAGCTTGCTAAGCAAAAGTTGTTTATGCCCTGTTTTAAAAATAAAAGGATGAAGATGCCCCTTTTTGTTTTGATAATGTATTTTTCATTTCCTTGACATTGTCTATATGCTTGATAATACCTGCCTTTGAACTTGAAAGAAATAAAGCTACTTTTTGCTACAATTTAAGCCAACATTCACTTATTTTGTTCTTCCTTAGTAAATGCCAGGTACAAGTGCAATCAATTCATCAGTTCGTAGCCAACGCTATTGAAAGGTAAATTTTAGCATTGAAGCTTATCTGTTCACTCCATTTATTCTGTCACTCAACAAATATTTATGTGTGACTACACTGTTCAAGGTATTCTGCTTAAATAGACTCTATGATTTTTTTTTGCAAACATAAGAAGACAGTTTAAGTTTATAATCTGATGTTAGCCAAATTAAAATTTTTAAATATCAGATTTTTAGCAGAATGAGACCAAATTGGTGACAGTATTTATCAGGAAGCATATTGCATCTTCACGACTTTAATACTTAGTACCTAATTGTGTAAAGAGCAACGTATTTGCTGAATTAGTGACTTTTTTGGAAATTTAAATTGCTTGACTAGTAGCACTTTAAGAAAACACTGAAAATTTTCTGTAATGGTCTGTGCAATCATGTGATTCCCCATTGCTAAGCTTTTTTTCCTGGGAAGGCATGTTACCTCAGGATCAAAATAAGAAATACTGTGCTATGTTTCTGTTACAGACCTCAAATTTTAACACATTTAGTAAATTCAATTGAATGAATTAAAAATCAGTGGGGCTTTTTGGTTGCTGAAGGTTATTTAGACTTTTTGGTAACACCTTAGGTGAAAGTTCTTAAAATGCTAGTGTTGCTTTTCAACATTGCTTGAATTTGTAGAAATGAGGTTTTGTACTTGTTTCTACAAACACACTTGTTTCTACACACATATTGTTTCTACACACATACACTTGAACACACACACACACACACACACCAATCAATACCACAGGTGAAAAAAGAAGGTTGGGTCTAGGGGTACCTGGCTGGCTCAGTCGGTGGAGGTGTGACTCTTGACCTCAAGGTTGTGAGTTCAAGCCCCACATTGGATGCAGAGATTACTTAAAAATAAACAGTTTTAGGGGTGCCTGGGTGGCTCAGTCTATTGGGCAGCTGCCTTCATCTCAGGTCATGATCCCAGGGTCCTGGGATGGAGCCCTGCATTGGGCTCCCTGCTTGCCCAGAAGCCTGCTTCTCCCTCTCCCACTCCCCCTGCTTGTGTTCCTGCTCTCACTGTCTCTCTCTATGTCAAATAAATAAAATCTTTAAAAAAAACTCTTTTAGAAAAAAAAGAAATTTAGATCTAGTCAGAACTAGCAGACACAGCATAGTTAATGAATCCGTTTGTCTAATTCAAACTATACCTTCCTGATTGGTAGGGGATAGGTCAGCAAATGATCCAGAAAGGGGTAAATTAAGAGCAGAAAACAGCCTCTCACTGAGAGGTGTTCTCAGGCATCAGATCACAACTCTCAGTACCAGAAGCCCAGTCCCCAGTGGGTAGGTAGGTCCAGATGCATAGCCAGCTTTCTAACATGAGGGTGTGAGGGTGGTGGTGGTTGGTGAGTGCCAAGGCTAGCCAGGCCTGGAGCTTAGGACTGCACTTTTCTGTGGTGGCTGAGCACACAAAACAGGACGCCACTCTTTGACCAGCTTCTCAGTGTCCTACCAGCCTCTCATTTTTACATTGCTATCTCTAACATCTTTTCACCAAAGATTCAATCATCCTTCTGCCAATAGTTTATCATTAAGATAGTTGAAAAGACAGCCCCCTCCCCAAAGCATGTGCTTGTTGGAGGGACTGTTTTTCCCAACACTCTGCTATTGTGGGAATTCTCTAGAGAAGTTTCCCTCACTAGATGCTCTGCTCCAGGTGTCATAGGCAATTAGGGCTAGCTATTAGGTTCATTTAATCAAGTAGCATAGACTTCCAAGAGTAGGAGGAAACCTTATGGTCACTGAGGCCAGCATTCATCTGATGTTTGGATCGCCTCTGTTTTTAAAGAGTCTCACAAGTAACTGCCTCCTGAGATAGCCTTTATTCAGTATTTCTGCAGGGGTGTTTTCTTTAATGCCAGTCTTAAAAGGTACTTTTGAAAAAGAAGTGGTCCATGATCAGATAAGTTTGAGAAGCAATGGTTAATTACCATTTGGGCTCTGAGTATATTCCTACAGAAAATAGGCATGATTAAATTAACCTGGAGTTTCCTTCAGGTGATTTTGTCATAAAACTCCTCCTCCCATATAACACGTTTTAATATCCCATTCCACAGAAAATGCTTCAGTATATGTTTTTTCAGATAATACATATTTATTAAAACAACTTAAAATAGCATTGACTATTTGGACTCCTATCAAGCTGACCTTTGACTCCATGAGTCTTATCCTTTAGTACAACTTGCTCTTTAGCCACATCTTTTTCATTTTGGCTGTACGTGGTTTGTGGACTCAAGTGTTGGTCGTCTTCTTTTTTTTTTTTTTTTACATTCACCTTTATTGGATCCAGCTCACAACTCCAGCTTGCCTTTTTGGATCCTGGTTATGTCACCCTGCATGTTCATCAGCACTCAGATCAGTGCCATCCACTGATGTAGAGAGAGCATTCTCTCTACATCTTTATTCAGTTTGTTGATTAGAAATGATCAACAGGACTGGGCAAGGTTGAGATCATTCCATAAACCACCATCCTATGGTTCTGATCAGTAATCTCCCTAATTAGTAACAAATCCTTCAGAAGAGAGGTTCCTAATAGCTGGTGCCTCTAGTCTTTGCGGTTTGTAAACCTATTTTCTCCCTAAATTTTTTCCGAAGCAAAACTGGTAATAATTTTGTTTCTAAATATAGTTGCTCATCATCTCTTCATAAAACTGATGAAACCTCTTTTGAAGAAGTAATTTTGATCAAAATCCCACTTTATATTTTGCAGAAAATATTTTTGGGATGCCTTATAACACCCGTGGTGTCTTTCTGGTGCCTCAATAATTTAGTTTGTGTGTGTGGTTTTTTTTTTACTGTATTTGTATTGTAATTTCCTATCTGGAGGAATAGTCTCTTGAAATTGTATACACTAATTAGTGTAGTTTGTAAAATAATAGATACTTTTCAATGTGTGGGAGGTAAGGCTTTCAAATGCAGCATTTTAATATAATTGCTGTTTAAACATCATTTCACTTAACAGACATGTATTCATTAATTTTTCTTATAACTGGATGTTTGGGGTGGTCTGTTGTTAATTAATCTCCACAGAAAGCAGAAAAAAGTCCAGTGTATTTCCTAAACTTGCCCTAAACATCCTATTTCCCCCACACATCCTATTTTTAATGTTGTTTACTTAGACTTGTGTGCATATATTTGCAAAGGCTTAGCTCCTACTATTTATTTCCACTAAATAGAATTCTGGAGAAAATTTTTACTTTGTTTGCAAATCACTAGAGTAGTATTACTGAGATTTGGAATTTGCTTTTTTGTATCAGAGCATCATTAGATTGTCATTGTTAAGGTCAATTTAAGAAAGGAGCATGTCAGAGTCATAGAAACCTCAAGTTCTGAGACTGAAAAGACATGAGTTCATAATTGATAGCATGCCACTTTCTAGCTGAGATACCCTAAATAAATTATTTAGTGTGTCTACACCTCAATCCCTCATTTGTAAAATTGAGATGAGGATGATGATGGATTATGTACCTCACATGATTGCTTTGAAGATTACATGAAGAGCATTCAGATAAAGCACTTATTATGTTGCCTCACATATATGGAGAGATGGATAAATGAATATCAATCTCTTAAGTTTTATCCATAAGCAAAACCCTTAAAATGTCCAGGAAAAGTTGGCATGTTGTAAGTAAAACTTCTATTTTCATAGACTGTCAATCAGAATGGTTATCAAGTCTGATGATGACTGTCGGTTACATTATCTGACTCATAGTCATACAATATAGCAGTATTTTGGAATTCAGACTATTCCAGACAATCTGTTTAATATAGCCACCATCCAGTAGTACCCAAGACATATCTCCATCATGGCGCTTAGCAGAGTGCACTGAAATGCAGATTGTAAATAGGATAATAGGGTCTACTGCCCTTGCATGGGTCAGACACAGCCCAGGCAGTCTGGAGGAAGAACAAAACAAAACAGTCCCTTTACATTGCACATCTGACTGTTCTGAATTGTTAAAGTGGAAATAGGTCTCTTTATGATCATTTAGGTTTAGGATGTGGTTCTGGATATTTTATTTCTCTATCAAAGCCAGCTAATTTGATTAAAATTCTATTTTTCATTTCTTAGGAACAGCCTACATTACAAAAATATGGCAGGTTGTACTGTGGCTTGGAGTAGAATGTCTTTGGGTGAAGTACACCCTATGTGGTATTAAAAGGGCAATGAAATTTAGTGACTACCAATCCCATGTAAGGACCCAGAAGAAGAGACCAGTCAGCAGCCCAAGTTCTCTGGAGAGACGACCCAGAGAACACATCTAATAGATGATATCAGGCAGTCATCAGGACCTATAAATAAATAAATAAATAAATAAATAAATAAATAATATATAATCATTCAGTGGACCAAGGCTTTCAAATGCAGCATTTTAATGTAATTGCCGTTTAAACATCATTTCATTTAAAAGACATGTATTCATTAATTTTTCTTATAACTGCATGTTTGGGGTGATCTCTTGTTAATTAATCCCCATACAAAGCAAAAAAAAAAAAAAATCCGATGTATTTAACAAACTTACCCCAAACATCCTATTTTTAATGTAGCTTATTTATATTTATGTGAGTATATTTGCAAAAGTTTAGCCCCAACTATATATCCACTAAATTGAATCTTAAAACTTTTCAGATAACCAAAATATATATTTCTCATATATCTGGTTTTCATTCTTGGCTTCCTAGCTCACAGCTCCCAAAACTCTTGGAATTTCCTCAGTATTCAGAGTAGTAAAGGCATCTTTTGTATGTTAATGATATGACCTTCAGAAAACCCTAAGGGTGGTGGCTGGTTGCCAAGGGAACCAACATTGTGATTGGAGGGTTGGAACTTTCAGTACCCCCACCCCCAACCTCCAGGGAGGGTAAAGGGGTTTAAGGTTGAATTAATTGCCAGTGGCCTAGGATTTAATCAGTCCTGACTGTGTAGGGAGTTCTCCGTAAAAATCCAAAAGGACAGAGTTCAGAGAACTTCTGAAAGACCCGCGGACTTCACCACCCAAGAATCGGACACCGGACTTCCACTGGATGCAAAAGCAAGAGGGTTTATTCTTCACAGGCGCCTGCGGGCGGTCAGCAGCACCAGCTAGCTGAGCGCGCGGGCTTCAGGCTTACAATCCTTTTTTATAGGGCAAGAAGGGGTACAGGAGCGACGGCTAAGCAACAGGTTTCCTATTGGTTGTTTTAAAAAACGTAATGGGGATTATCGGGGGTCACAGCTGCTAGTCCCCGAAACGGCCGGGCGGGGCTTTAGGGATCTTCCGTCCTCTATTCTCTTCCTGTTTTTGCGATAGGGTGGGAGGATGTTTTTTAGCCAAGCGCTTACAGAAAAACAAAAAAGCGATTAGTTAATCAATGGCTGGGGGAAGGGTGTAGCCAAGCGATTACAGAAAAACAAGAGAGCGTTTAGTTAATCAATGGCTGGGGGAAGGGGGTCTTTCACTTCCAGGGTGGTGAACAAGAGAAGGTTCTAGGAGAGTAGTGTGCCTGGAGGACTAGGAAGCCCCTAACCCTTTCCCATTCCCCTAACCCTGTATCTCTTCCATCAGGCTGTTCCTGAGGTACATCCTTTTATGGTAAACCAATGAACTATTAAGTAAAATTTTTCGCTTGAGTTCTGTGCGCTATCTAGCAAATTAACTGAACCCGAGGAAGAGGTCTTGGGAACCTTTATAACCAGTTGGTCAGAAGCACAGGTAACAACCTGGGCTTGTGACTGGTGTCTGGGGGGGAGGCGGGCAGTCCTATGGGACAGAGGCCTCAACTTGTGGAATCTGATGCTATCTCTGGAGAGATAGTGTCAGGATTGAGCAGAACTATAGGACATTGAGCTGGTGTCCCTAGGATTGCTTGTTGTTGTGCAGACGCCCCCTCCTTGCCCCTTGTTGGGACCTGAATCTCACAATACCAGAAGAGTTCCACAGCATCTCTAGGAACAGTACAAGGATCCACTTTGTGATAGGATGGAAAGAACTGAGAATTTGTAGTAAGAAATAAGAAAGCCCAGGATTTCTTTTTTTTTTTAAATTAACATATAATGTATTATTAGCCCCAGGGGTACAGGTCTGTGAATAGCCAAGTTTATACACTTTACAGCACTCACCATAGCATACACTCTTCCCAATGTCTATAACCCAACCACCCTCTCCCTACCCCGCTCCCCGCAACCCTCAGTTTGTTTTGTGAGATTAAGAGTCTCTTATGGTTTGTCTCCCTCCCAATCCCACCTTGTTTCATTTATTCCTTTCTGACCCCCCAAACCCCCCACGTTGCCTCTCAACTTCCTCATATCAGGGAGATCATATGATAATTGTC
>ML097691.1:0-11432 GCA_003697995.1 Taxidea taxus jeffersonii
GCAGGGAGCCTGCTTCTCCCTCTGCCTCTGCCTACCACTCTGTCTGCCTGTGCTCCCTCGCTCTAACAAATAAATAAACAAAATCTTAAAAAAAAAAAATTACAGGCTGGAAGCAAGTATTTTCTACACATATCAAGAATAATATCCAGAAGAAACAAAGAGCCACCTCAAACAACGGGGAAAGCCAAATAACCCAGAAGAAAACTGGCAAAGATTTATTCACCCCTGGACAGCACATGGCAAAATGGATGCCCAACTCCTCTAAAGATCAGAGAAATGAAACAGAAAAACTCTCTTCATAAGATAAGTCAAACAAACAACAAATCCCGGGATACCCAGCATCGGTTAGGAGAGCTGCCAAGGGGAGTGTAAGGTGGTGTGGGCTTTTTGGTTGCATGACTGGTGTTAACAAAGCTTTCCGTGCGTATCCCTGCCCCCTTCTAGCATCCTCCACTCCGCAGATGCTTTTCTGCATTCATTCACTGCAGCACTGGTCTTCAACAGAAGTTCAAGCACACCCCTTCTTAGAAAAGTAAATACAAATATGCACTGATACAGGATTACCATGTATCAGTAAAAAGAATGCTATCAATATCCACGGGGAATCTAGACTAATCCCCAAGACATATTTTTAAATAAGGCAAAGCATAGAATGGTATACAGATTTAAGGTCTCTCACAGGGATTTCTTTTCAAACTATATGTACATACTGCATAAAAATGCTCAGGAAAAGGACTCGAAAGATAAATGCCAAAATATCAGTAGTAATGAACCCTCAAGAAGAGAGAAGTAGAGGGTGATTGAACAAATTTTATCTTTTACTCTAAGTACTTCTGTACTGTTTTTAATCCTTTATAAGAGCAAACATATATACTACTTCATAAATTTGTTTCGACATTTTAAAAAGCCTACTAGGAACTAAGCCTGTTTGGGTCAAACCAAGCAATACAGAGCAGGTGTACTTTCTGTTCCTAAAAAGAGAAGCTCCCTAAGCAGAAGGGCTATTCTTCCCCATGTTACTCACAGCTTGGGACGTGGAAACCACCGTGGTGCTGACAGGGACCTGCCGCACTGCAGAGGCTCCCGTCCCGATGCTGATGGGCGTGCTGGTGGCCCCAGAAGCCACGGCCACAGTCTTGGACACAGCAGCATTCATACTGGGCAAGGACACCGCTGAAGTATGGACAGTTCCAGACCCACTTGCCACTGAGGACCCTTGCTTGGCATGGGTCGCAACTGTGATGGTCTGGCCTGCTTTGGGGGGCATCACTCCCAGGCCCTGCACGATGCGGATCGTGGCAGCCGGTTTTGCTTCTGAAGAAGCCACCGTGTTTTTTGCCTTCTGGTCCGCCACACTCACACCAAGTGCTGGCATCAAGCGGAAAGCTGAACTTGAGGCTTCTGTTGGCTTGAGGTCAGGAGTCACTTTAACCACGGTGGTACCTGTCGGAGTGGACGAAGGGGCACTGGCTGAACTGGCCTTGGCAGGGCTCTCCGTGGCATGGACCGGATTAGAAGTGACGTGTAAGGTAGCAGAAATGCCTTTGCCCGCAGTGCCGCTTCCTGTCCCGAAGAGGTCCTGGGTCAATTTGACTGTCGTGACCTGGGACTTGGCTAATGTGGCCATCATGTCCGGAGTGATTCGCAGAACCGTCTGGCCTTTGGCATCTGTGGTGATGGAAGAGGGTGGCAGACGCAGGACATCCTTACCCTGGATACGGAAGTTAGTGGCTGCAAGTGGAATGCTGTTGCCCGTCTGGGGCTTCACACCAAGCTGCCCAGTGATGGCCACCTGGATAGGGAAGAAAGAGCACTGACAAGGGGATCCACGGTGCTAAGCTGCTTGTGTAGAGTAATGAGACAAACCTCCATCTCCCAGGGATGTGTGCTTCAGATATTTTTCTAACTTTTTGTTTTGAAAACTGGTGAACGTTTACAAAAGTGGAGAATGGTGTATAACAAATCCATGTATCCAGCTTCAAAGTGATTACTTTGCCAATCTTGTTTTATCTGCCCCACTTTTCCCTTTTTGGAGGGGGTAGACAGAGGAGCTGGCATATTTTAAAGTAAACCACTATATCATTTTATTGATCAATACTTCTGTACACACTTGTAACCTAGAAAAGGACTTTTTTTTTTAAGTAAAAAAATAATCACCTACACATTAGACCAGATGGGTTTAACAGACATATGTGGAACATTCCATCCCAAAAGAGCAGAATATACGTTCTTTAGTGCACACAGAATGTTTTCCAAGACAGATCACATATTAGGCCACAGCCCCCACCTCCACACACCCAACTACTATAGCCTAATAATCATCTACAAATAGTATCTAATAATATATATTTGCATTTCCCCAACTGTTTCAAAAATGTCTTTTATTTACAGTTATGATGACCTTTAATTTCGAGAGAAGACAATGGCACCAGTAGTCCACAGCATGGGCTTTGGAGCCAGACTTCCTGGATTTATACACCAACTCCTATCTAAGGTCAACGTCCCATGTGTAACACATGAACTCTTCTAGCCTCAAAGACCTTCTCTACGTTGCATTTCCCCCTCTACTGGATGACTGCCATCAGTATACAAAGACGCTCGAACATTTCTCAACCTACAAAGCAACAGACCTTCATTTACTCCACATACTGGCCCCCCCAACCCCACTTCTCTGCTCTCTTCAAAAACAGAATTGCTGAAAAATTGCCTACATTCCCTGTCTCTACTTCTTCACCTTACATTCTCTCTTGAACCCATTCCCAAACAGCCACTAATCCACCGGTGGCCAGTCAAGTAAGCAGAGAGTGATCCACCTGCAGCCTCACGTCTCTCACACTTTCACAGCCAATACAGGTGCTGACTTCATAAACACATTGTTCTCTAGGTCTGAATTCCAGTATCTGCACCTCAGTGTTTTCAAGCTCAGGAGATGATATCACAATCTACCTAATCACTCAAGTCCGAAGCTGTGGGACACACTCAAATCCCTTCTTTCAACAGACCCCCTAATCTGCCCACCGGAGAATGACACAAGTTCGACCACCAACCCTATATCCAGAATCCCAGCACCTCTCTGACCTCCGAAGATGATGCACACAAGCCAGCACCATCTTCCTAGACTGCCGCAACTACCTCTCAGTCTCCCTGCTTCCACTCCTGTCCCCTGAAGCCCATCCCACGTAGCAGCCAGAGAGCTTTTTAAACATAAACCAATCAACTTATTCTGGCCATGATCTTTCAGTAGTAGCTCCCCACGTTAAAACTAAAATCAAAGTGTGATGTGATTTAACCACAGCTAACTTCCCAAGCAACCCTCTTCGAACACTTTCACACCTGCTTACCAAGCTTCACATGCAATGGCTTTCCTGTTGCTCCTCAAGTGTATGATGTGAAAACAATGGATTCCCTGTACTTTCATTTACCTCACCTGATGCCTAGAATGCTGCCGCCAGGTAATCCAAATATGGCACACTCTCTAACCTCATTTCGTCCCTCTTCCAAATGCCATCCCCTCAGGCCTGCACAGATGGCCTTAGCTAAAATGGCACACTGTATCACTCTCTACCCATCCCAGTTTACTGCTCTCCTTAGCTATTACACCTGTCCCGGAAGCAGCTCTGTCCTCTAGCTCTAGAAGAAGATGAGCTCCACAAAGGCAGGGATTCGGTCTCTGGAATACACCACTACATCCCCAATGCTCTGGACAGTGCCTGACACAAAAAAAGCACTCGATAAATATTTGTTCAATGAAAACAATGACATTATCTTACCATTAGATGATTCCATTTCTTCATGTATAAAAGAAGGATAATAAAAGCATCTATCCCATGGCATTATGAGAATTAAATTACATAGTACCTATAAAAGCACAGTGCAGGCACATGAAAAGCACATCACTCCTACTGTGCCTAACAATTCCTTGTGGTTTTTTGTGATTTTTTTAAAAAATATTTTATTTTTAAATAATCTCTGCACCCAGCATGGGACTCAAACTCACAACCTTGAGATCAAGAGTCACATGCTCCACTGACTGAGTCAGCCAAGTGCCCCACTATTTACCAATTCTTCGAAAATTCGATTATCATCCTTGCATATTCATAAGCAGGAAAATACAAATGTATCCTATTGTTATCAGAGATAAACAAAAACACCAACAAAGTATATGTTATACCCCAAGATCGTCATTAATTAAATTCATGGAACATCTACTCCAATTCCAGAAACTACTAACTGCTAAATTATACGGAAAAGAAATAAAAGAAATCTTTGGCATCTAAAAGACTGCACCAGGGAACTCACCCTTGAAATACCAGTGAGCTAAAGATCAAAGATTACAAATCATTAAATCTCCAACGGTCCTGCTTTAGGACAAAGGCGTCGAATCCACCCAGAGATTTCCACCAACCTGCTTAATGATATTCTGTCCTGTGACATTCTGAATGACAGCAGCCGTGGAAGCACTTGGAGCAGAGCTTCCAGGAGAACTCGTGGCTGGTTTGCTCGTGGGGTTGGCTGTGGCAGGGAGACTGGTCATCGTGAGCCCCGTCTGCCCGGGGCCAGGACGCTGCACAGTGGCTGCCGCAGTCTGGGCTTTGACTGGAACAGTGGCCATAACTGTCTAGTTCAAGTGTGAGGCCAAGAGCTTGATTAGACACCGAAATGCACCCAGCCCACCAAGCTGTTTCCAGCATGCCCCCAGCCAGAAGTGTCCCTCTAAGAGCATATGTACTCTATCACTGCTTAAGGCTCGCTACACTCATAAGCAGACACTGTAAAGTTTTTGTATCTGTGTGGAGCATCTTAATTTTCAGAAAGCTTTCACACTGAACCTCCCATTTTACTCCTATACAATGGGAACCAATATTATACCCCTTTTATGGTAAAGGATACTGAGGCAGGAGGTAGGACTCTTCTCTAAAATAACCTAACTAGTTAGTGGCATGACTAAGATGAAAGGCACAATGGAAGGAGCCTGAGATTTAGAATCACATCCCACCTTCACAGTGTTCTGACATTACAATCCTGGGTAAATCACTAAACTTCTCGGAAGTTCTGATTCCCACCATGTAAAACACAGCTTATTAGTCATGCTTACTCAGCTATGAACATTAAATGAGCTGCTTTGTCAGGCTCCTTGGTCCCTCCCTAGCCTGCCCACTGGACTCATGAGACCATGGCGGGGTCGAGGTTTGCTGTCCCTGTTTACCTGGGGCACAACTTTGGTCTGTGGAGTGCTGGCTGGAGCGCGAATCTGTGGTCCCACTGGCATCTGGGGCAGCGTCTGTGTTGGCCCCGTGGACTGCTGAGGCACAGTGGGAAGGCCTGGCTGGGCCACCACCCGTACCTGGGGCAGTCCAGCCGAGCCAGAGTGGCTCACGACACGGGCGGGGGCCTGAGAACTTGGTGGAGTCTGGCTGGAAGCCGGGGAAAGCATTGTTCCTAGCTGTGGCATTGTCGGTGAAGACACCAGAAGAACACTACAAGGAGATGGGGAAATGAGGGGGGTGGAGGGGAACATGACAAAAACCAAACAATTTAAGCCACACATCCAAAAGGCCTTTAGAGGGAGAAAGCTGGAAGAAAAAAATGGAGGACCTTACCCTGAGCTAGATTTAACTGGTTCTGAGACAGTAGTAGGGCCACTTTTGTTCACTGATGACACAGGTGGAGGGGAGATCGGAGTGGCAGGCAAAGCTGGAGTTGTGGGGGTCACAGGTGTGACCGGGGTAGGTGGCATGCTGGAGTCACTGAGGCTCATCTGGCTCTGCTCAGAGGGACCACTGCTGAGGACCTTCAGTGAACTCTCCTTGCTACCAGATTTCTACAGGCAGAAGAGGAATGCGGGTGCAGTTTAACCAAAGTCACCAAGGGATGGCATGGCACTGCGGTTCAAGGAAGGCCTCACTGCTACCCACCACGACACCACTAAGGCAGCTGCCCTCAGGGTCACTTACCACCTTGGACGGGGGCTTGGGTTTTTGCTGAAGGGCTTTCCGCGCTTTAGCTGCAGCAGCTTGTGCTTGGTGAATCCGCTCTGTAAACAAGAGTGGTAAGCCTCAGCACAATAAGGGCGGCTTCATTAAGAGACAAGCCCTGGCTGGTGGCCTCCCCAGCGGGCTAGGTCCTGCCTAAATGTCACTGGAAAGTGTCAAGGCCCTGGGGCAAGAAGCCAGAAGCACCCCTAGTCTGCTCGGGGCCTCAACGCACCGAACTCCTCCTCACTCCGATCTCGATGCAGGTAGATCCACAGCTTTCGCCCAATGTCATATTTCACACACGGGTCTTTCTCATAATGTAGCCGATCCAGCGCTCCGCTCACCACTGTGTTCACCTGAGAACCAGGGCAAAGGGGAAAGGGACCTGTCAGACCCAATGACACCAGAGGCAAATGGCTAGGTGTTAAGCTGCAGGCGATAAACAGACCCTCCCTGGCCTGCTGGCCATACTGCCGACGGCTCACTACAGCACCTAGCAACACTCCAAGATTCCTAAGAGACTGAGCTGCTCACCGAAGGAGTGGGGAACCAAGAAGCCATAGAAGCTGAAGGAAAGTGCGAGTGAAATCTGTGCTTCACTGACTACAGGGTCTTAGGTCATCACTGTTCTCCTTTCTCAGGACCTCTTTCTTTCCTTTTCTTCATTCAATTAAAAAAAAAAAAAAAAAACTATGACATTTTATGTTTCCTTTTAAGTTTTCTTAAATCCGTTCTGGAACAAAACAAACACGATCTCTTTTCCATCCTACCTGGGTGCTGGTGACATCTGGGGCAAGAAACTGGGAGTCCTTGAGCAGCTCACAGATCTCTGCACGGGTACCTTCCCCATTAGGCAGCCGGGCCGCAGCATCTCGAACTGATGGCATCAGAAAATGGAAAGTCCAAGAGTCAAACATGGCTGCCACTGAAGAGCACTGTCCTCTAACCTGCTGTCATGGGGAGCAGCTCACTGAGGCGGAGTGCCTCAGCCTTAATTAGACTCGCATTATCACCTATTATGACAGTAGTAAGGGGGCAGTGTCCTACACTCTTCATACGTTCAACCAAGAATGAAGTCAGTAAATTCAGGTGGGAAAAAATTTTCCTCATCTGACTGAAGTATAGCATTTCCTTCAATTATGAGCAAAGGTAACAAATCTTATGTTAGCAGTGATATGATCAGAAATCAGATATTTTCATTATCACATCACAGTATCATTTCCACTCAACACTATTTGGAAATTACAGGAGATAGAAGACCTGCTGCTGAGGGTTGTCATTTAATGTCATAATAAAAACATACATATTTCTGCATCATAAATTTAACATTTTGATAAATATTTTAACAGGACCATTTTCTTTAGTAACTCTATGCATTTCATTTTATGCACTTAAAGACCAAATCCTGAGGTGGAGTCTGTAGGATTTACCAGACCACCAAAAAGCTTCATGGCATAGAAAAAGTTAAAAACCTCATCTTTAAAACACTCAAGTCTTGGGACGCCTGGGTGGCTCAGTTGGTTAAGCAGCTGCCTTCAGCTCAGGTCATGATCCCAGCGTCCTGGGATCGAGTCCCGCACTGGGCTCCTTGCTCGGCAGGGAGCCTGCTTCTCTCTCTGCCTCTGCCTACCTCTCTGTCTGCCTGTGCTCACTCTCTCTGACAAAAAAACAAAACAAAAACACTCAGTCTAGAGAAAGCAAATTCCCACACTTAACTATTTAGCTGGCCTGTGAAAAATCTCTACATGAAAATAAATGTGAGCCTAGACTTCAGGGGAGAATCACGGATTCCCACATCGATCTCTGGGGACAGAATTCCCCCTTCGTGTCCCAAACTCCAAGGCCTCCTAAAACTGACCTGACCCTCAACGCCCTTCTGGGAGTTGGCGGGGGAGACAGCTGATTACAGAAAGAAGGGATCCCTGACAAGAGATAAATGGCACATACCAAGAGACAGGATGGTGACATAGGCAGGCCGGTCAGAGCGCAGCAGGGAGTGCTCCCGAGCCTTGTTGAGTGAGGTCTCCTTGTCAAAAACACCCTTCACAGGCCCCACTACAGACTCGAAGCCATGCATGCGAAAGGTGAATGCCTTATGAGGTTGGCTGTATCTGTAGCGCTCCTACCAAGAGAAAAGAGACAAGGCTCCTAAGTCACAATTAGTGGGGTTCTAACACGTTCATACAATAAGGGGTTGACCTGGAGAGACTAAAACAAGGAAACAGGGTATTGCACTAGGAATACTGAGCCAAACACAGTGGGAAAAGGATGATCTCCAAAAAGCTCACTAGCAAAGGGACAGAGAGAGAAATATAGAGGTATTCTGCTGTCTGGAAGAAAAGCCCATCAAAACATTTCTCATTAGTTTTCTTCACACCAGTTCCACCCCAGCAAACAATCTCAACTAGGAGAATATCTCAGGTTAAGGGTATGAGTTTCCTCTAAGAATATGGACTCAAGGAGAGTCAGGCTCAGAGCTTTCTCTGCATGGTCCCATAGATGAAAGGATTTTCAGGGGTACTAGCAATTCCTTACCTGCTCCTGAAAAACTCGTTTCTCCTCCCCCGTGCTGGGCCGCACCACATAGTCAGTTCTTCTGGAACATAAAGAATTCTGTATCCATCACCCCTTCTCCAGTACCCAGAACCAGTCCTTTGCACCATGAAAAAAATGTCCCTTCATTAGTATTCTGTACTTGCAAAGGCCAGAAAGTCCACTTTCCAGACCCTACCAAGTAACTCCTGTATTTCCAAAAATTACCTGAGTCTTAGAAATCCAGAAAGTTATTAGGTAGATGAGAAAGAGGCTAATATTTTTACCTGTTTTCAGTACTATTGCTAAGTAAACCCCATCTAATGGCAACAAAAAAAAATTCAGCCTTAGAGGAACAAAGGACTTCAAATTTGTAACATGACAAGGACAGTTTTTCTGCTCCCAAGAGAAATTGAGCTCTACACCCCTGTTATGTAAGACAACGGTTCTGCCATATTCAGGCTGGCCATCTGTGCTGGTGCTCAGGGACCTAAAAAACCACACCACAGCATCAAAGCAATAAAATACTTAGAAATAGGGCGCCTGGGTGGCTCAGTGGGTTAAAGCCTCTGCCTTCAGCTCGGGTCATGGTCCCGGGATCCTGGGATCGAGTCCCGCATCGGCTCTCTGCTCGGCAGGGAGCCTGCTTCCTCCTTTCTCTCTGCCTGCCTCTCTGCCTACTTGTGATCTCTGTCTGTCAAATAAATAAAATCTTTAAAAAAAAAGAAATACTTAGAAATAAATTTAACCAAAGAGGTGAAAGATCTGTACACTGAAAACTACAAGAATCTGATCAAAGAAACTGGAAAAAACAAAAAACAAAAAACCCACACAAATAAACAAAAAGATTGCCTATGTTCATGGACTGGAAAAATATTGTTAAAACGTCTATATTACTGGGGCACCTGGGTGGCACAGTTGGTTGAGAGAATCTGACTCTTGGTTTTGGCTCATATCATGATCTCAGGATCATGAGACAGAGCTCTGATTTGGGCGCTGCACTCAGCAGGGAATCTGCTTGGGACTTTCTCTCCCTTTCCCCCTCCCCAGTGCTCTTCTCTAAATCAATCTTTAAATAAAAAAATAAATAATAAGTCCAATTACCTCAAATCACCTATAGATTCAATGTAATCTCTATTAAAAGCCCAATACCATTTTTCACAGAAATAGAAAAAACAATCCTAAGATTTATATGGAACCACAAACCCCAAATAGCCACCGCAATCCTGGGAAGCATCACATTTGCTGATTTCAAACTTTATTATGAAGTTATAATAGTCAAAATAGCACAGTACAACACTGGCATAAAAACACACATAAGCCAATGGAACAGAATCAAAAGACCAGAAACAAACCACTGTGTATATAGTCAAACCATTGGCTCCATATTTGACAATGGAGCCAAGAATATTCAGTAAGGAAAGGACAGTCTCTTCAATATATGGTGTTGGGAAAACTGGATATGGGAAAGACTGAATTTGGAACCCTATCCTATACCACTCACAAAAATTAACTCAAAATGGATTAAAGACTTAAACATAACACCTAACTGTAAAACTCCTAGAAGAAAACATATGAAAGAGGCTTCCTAGACACTGGTCTAAGCAACAAATTTTTTAGACATGATACAAAAACACAAGCAATAAAAGTAAAAATATACAAGTAAGACTATTTCAATCAAAATCTTGTGCACTGCAAAGAAAAAAACAAAATGAAAAAGCAACCTACCAAATGGGAGGAAATATCTGCAAATCATAACCACAATGAGATACCACCTCACACGTGTTAGAACAGCTATTACCAAAAAGATAAGAAATAAGCATCAGGAAGGATGCAGGGAACAGAGAACCATTGTGCACTGCTGGCAGGAATGTAAATTGCTTTAGCCACTACACAGAAAGCATATGAACATTCCTCAAAAAGTTAGATTAAAAAAAAAAATTAGAATTATCACATGGTTCTGCAATCCCACTTCCGGGTGTACTTCTGAAGGAAATGAAATCACGATCTTGAAAAGGTATGTGTACCTTTATGCTCATCATGGCATTATTTACAATAGCTATACACAGAAACAACCCAACTGCTCATCAATGGATGAACAGGCACAGAAAATGTAGTATATAATACTCCGTAAGACAGAATATTATGCAGCCGTAAAAAAGAAAAAAATCCTGCTATTTGCAACAGTATGGATGACCCTTCAAGGCATTATGCTAAGTGAAACAAGTCAGAGACGACAAATACTGTTATGAGCTCACCTATGTGGAATCTAAAAAAAGCCGAACTAACAGAAACAGGAGAATGGCAGTTATCAAGGGGTGGTGGATGGGTGAAGTGGGGAATGGGGAGAGGTTGGTCAAAGGGTATAAACTTCCAGTTAGAACACAAGTCCATTCTGGGGATCTAATGTACAGCAAAATGACTATAGTTATCAATACTGTTTCATACACTTAAAAGTTGCTAATAGAGATCTTTAATGTTCTCACCACAAAAATGAACTGATAATTATGCGACATAATGAATATAACTAATATTATAGTAATCAATTCATTATACATGTTTCAATTCAACACGTTGTATACCTCAAACCTACACAATATTGTATGTCAACTGTATCTCAGCAAGGCTTGGTGGGGTGGAGGGCGTGGGGAGGACAAAAAGGACCACATCGGACTGGAAACAATGACGTGAAAACGATGTGATATAAAGAGCTCATGATTAGAGGTCAAGAGGCCTAAATTCTAGATGAGGTCCTGTCAGTAACCTTCAGCAAGTCATTTAACCTCATGCCTCAATTTCTTCATAGGTAGAGTAATAAAGATTAGATCCTTCTCAAATGGGAACTGAAGGAGAACTCAGGGAAAGGACTATGCCCTCCTACAAGGTGGATCACAAGCCCTTCAGAGCCTCTACTATGCAATCCTC
>ML097691.1:11832-29116 GCA_003697995.1 Taxidea taxus jeffersonii
CTCATTCCCCAGGTATTTGCTGAGCAGCCACCATGAGCCACACACTGCGTGCTAGGCAGGGTTACTCAGTGAACTCAGTCTCTGTTCTCATGGAGTTTACAGTCAAGTGAGAAAAGAATACACATTAATAAAATCTCAAAGTGAAAGGTATCACAAAAAATATCATGAGAGCTTGCCCTAGGGAAGTTTTCCTATCTTTGCGGGGTCAGAAAAAGGCTTTTTCTCATAGTGGGGCAACAGAAGCATTCTACCAACTGGCATAGCAATAAGCAGGCCCTCGGGCAGGAGGAAAGCTTGACCCCCTCGACCCACCTAGAGAAATGAGCATGCCCCTCTGTGCCCTCCTCCCCTACTGCTTTGTTTGGTCTCCTACGGAAGCACCCATCACAGGACAGTCCCTATTATCTCCTGCCCAGGCTAGAAGCCACAGAGACCACCAGCACTTGGATCTGCTTGTGGAAAGAATGCAGTCCCCCAGGGCCTACCCTTCTCAAAGCAGCTGAGATGACACTTCTGAGGCCTCAAACATACTCTCCCTCATCAGGCACAGTCCCACTGTCCCCAGAAAGTACTGCACTTTCTCATCCTGGAAAGACTCCTCTACTCCTCTGCCTTCTAGAATTGCTCCTTCATAGCCCATTTCCCCACAGCCTAGTCCTCTTCTCAATCACTCCCTCCACATCCTCATTGGTTGTGAAGTCTGCTTCTCCACAGTCTACCTTGGGGTGTATTGGCTGCCTATCCTCTCACAGCCACGCCTTTCTGAGCAGAGTTCCTCCTCCCATCCCATCACTGCTGCCAGACTACCTCTCCCCAGCTCTTCTGGAAAATCAAAATAAAACAAAGGCCTGGTCCCCAAGACTCTTACCATCACCTAAACACCTGTTCCACCCTGTCCCCTGCTTCTTGCAGCTACTGACCTAGTCATTTCTCATGGAGCACCGGCTCATCTGGCCCCTTATCAGGACACTTCCTGCTAGCACACTGGGCAACTAGCACATCCAGATGGACAGTACGGCCAATATGCAAACCTCGTGGTTCTGTCCACACGACCTCCTCCCTCCACTGCACCCCAGCCACTCACTCCCACAGTCACAAATGGACTGTCATAACCTAAAACTCCTCCATCCTCCACATGCCTAGTGTAGTGTTCCTCAACCCCAGCCCCATCCACAGAATCATCACCTGGGAACTTTTAAAAACATAGTCTGCCAGCCTACTGCTGGGTTTCCACCACCTGCCCCCACAGTAAGAACTGCACTCTCTCCTGTCCACCAAGGTCAATCCCTTTCCCTCTTTCTCAGGCGTTTTCATGATGAATTCTCCCTTCTCTTCTGCATTTTCAATCTCCCTCTCTCCACTGTACCCTTTACATCAACACTTAGACTCAAGAGTTTGTCTCACTAAAAAAAATGCCTCTCTTGGCCACAAGTTCCCCTTACTATCATCCCCTCCCCCGTTAAGCCTCTAGGAAGGTGTTTAGTCTCTTTAACCAGAGGTATGAAGGTCATTATTTAACTGACCATATAAAAGGGGGCCCTGACTGGTAGCACCCGCAGATTTCCAAGGAGTACGTTACATAAGGGTCAGCAAACTGGCCACCTGTCTTATTTGGTCCACAAGCTTAAAATCCTTATTATCTGGTTATAAGGTCTGCCACCCTGGGCATAGGTCCTCTTCCAGCCACCAGTAGGCTGACAGAGTCAGAAAGAGCAACAGTTAGCAATCACGGGTTGCCTTCAGCTCCCCACTGTCCTTGATGCCCGTCATCCTGATAAGGAATCACTCATACAAGAAATTCACCAGTTCTTCCACGAATAAATGGGCTTTATCTTACTGAACCTTTTAGGATGATCAAGGCTAATGACTACTCCCCACTTCCTGACTGGGTCCTTCCCTGGCTTCCAAGATCCAACTATTTCACGGTTTCCCCCCAAGTCTATAGTCACTTCTGCATATGCTCTCCTGCTCAGCCTGCTCTGCCTTGGAGCTTCTCAAGGCCTAGTCAAAGGTTCTGATGTCTCCTCACTTCACACTGCCTCCCTATGCCTCTGGGTTTGATTACTGTAGATATGCCAACAACTCCCTGCCTTGACTCTCCCATCTGGATTCTAAACCCACACTCTCTACTCTCTCTCACCCACACTGCCTACTCAACATCGACACTTAAATACCTCGAAGGCAGCTCACACTCTGGCACGTCCAAAACTAAACTCAGGATCTCCACCCTCCACAACCCTCCACAGCTGCCTACCACAATGAATGGCAGCTTCACCACAAGGCACAAATCTAGAAGTGATGCTTGACAGCACTCTCCCTTTACTCCCCACAGCCAGTCATAACCAAGTCATATGGCTTTTACCACCTACAACTTTCTCAATTTGTCCATTCTCTCTCCTCGCCTCCAGATTCTCATCATCTCTACGTAGGCCTGTGTGATTTTCTCGAATCCAATTTTCCCTGGCTGACCCTTACTACTTCCCCCACATGGAAAGCTCTTCCCCTCAGTCTGCCTCCCTCCCTCCTAGCCATCATTAACATTTCTGCTGAAATGTTCCTTCCTCAGGAAGGTCCTCCCAACTCTGCAGAATACACCAATACCTTGTCATAAACTTCCATCTTTCTGGTACTTTCCCCTCAAGAATGTATATGTTTGTTTTTTCATGTGAATGAATATTTGTTCATTATATACTGTGGTACCTAACACAATCCCTGACAACTAAAAGCCAAATAAACATTATAAGGAATAAATTAATCTACTGCATTTAAAACGTTCTCTCCTTCTCTCCCTTCACAGACCACTCTAGGGGGTAAAGAGAAAGGTTAGTGAGTTTCAGTAGGAAATCAACATGGAATTTTCCTCTGATCACCATCATTGGTAAGAATCATCAAAGTGCTTCAGGTACATGATACTAAAACTTAGTAACTGGGACTTTATAAATTTAAAAAAGAAAAAAACAATCCTGCTACTTGGAAATAGTGTATTCAGGGCTGTCTGACATTCTGTTGCAAGTTATCCTCAATAGCAAAGCCCACTGTTAGGAAAGAAAAATAGTTACACTATTGCAGGCTAATCTACAAGAACAGGTGCAATTAATACGACTATGGGTCCTACTGTAAAATAGCCCCACAGATATAAACCCAGCCAGCACCAGAGTACATTGTCCTAGGAAGGCCATCCACCCCAACTTGGGGGAGCCAAAATCCAGAGGAGGGGTGAAACTTAGACCCTGAGATCCAAAGGAGTCATGAAGAATTTTTTACAGATATTTTGCTTCTTTTACTGAGCAAAATAAGGCTTAATACTGCTGTTCTCAACATCCTATTGGGCTCGGACTGGAAGGCAAAAGCAGCTGAGTGGGGATGGGAGAGGATGAAAACCCACTGCTATGAGAAGCAGAATGAATTACTCACCAAGCAATTTCCACTGCTGGGTTTTCTCTTTGAATTCAACAAACGGAGAGAAACTGGAAGGTACGGCTGCCAAGAAATGGATCACATGAACAAGCAGCCCGGGTCAGAAAGAGTGCAAAACTCCAAATAACTGTGATCCCTGAGCCCCAAGAGAACTTCTGAATGTTTCACAGTGGATCAGGACAGTGGAGAGCCCCACTGCACAGCAGCAGGCGAAACCACAGGATTTAACCAGGAATGTGGCGGTTTACCAGGAAAATGAATTAAACAGAGGATACTTGACCCTAAGGAAAAAAGTATCTTACCCCGACTTTCCCCAGCAAGATATTGCAGAGCTGGTAACACCAACTCTGCCCAGTTGGGGGCCGCAGAGAACCAGCTATTGAGGGAGCTGGCTGGAGAGGACTGCCAATCCAACACCCGTTCCTCCAGCTAAGGGAACACAAAGGCAGAAGCCAGTCAGAGTTCTATTCCACACCAGTAACCCTGCAGATGCGCCCGAGCAAGCTCGAGTCTATCTGCAAGTCGCAGAGCAAGTGAGCTGCAGAGCTCTGACAGGAACCTGGAATTCCTCTCCAGCTGAACACTGCTAGAGTCTTCTACAATTTGAAAACACTAATGTACATCTGACCTTTCCAAAACTCTTACCATAGGAAGGCTAGCTTGCCCCTCTAGCAGCAAGATCTCCAATAGAAGAGAGAAGAAACTGGAAGATATTTCATTGATTCCAAGGCAAGGTTTGAGATCTTCAAGAGGCCTAAGGAAGAAAAAAATATGTAAGAACAATAGAAGAGAACAAGAACACATCCCCAGATGGTTTAGGTCCTCCAAACCCTCTAACGGTTATACAAAAGTTCAATAAAGGACCACACCAAACACGTTCCCTAGCAGGTCCCCTGGGACTCTGGTCTTGCAGACTCAACATGTACAGGCTCCTTCCACGCACCAGTGCTGGGTAAACCGCGGGTTCATCTTTTACCCTCAAGCAGGAATCTCTGTTGCTCACTTACTCCTCCTTGATAGCAGGTATAGCCAGCGGAGAAGGGGCCTGGGAGAGAGGTGGGATCCCATCAGCACTGCTTAAGGGTTCAGCCAAATCCTCTGCCTCTGATTTGATCAGTTTTAATTTCTTCTTCTTCTTCTCCTCTTTTTCCTTAACCTTTTTTTTAAGGACAGCCAAGTCATATAGGGCTAGGAGGAAAAGGCAACACAAATCACAGAACTGCATTTTCTACATCAGGAAGTGAGGGTCCCATCTAAATGTTATTTTCCGAACACCCACCAGTAGATGGAAAAAAAAAAGTCTTAAGTAATAAGACATTGAGTTATTTTTTGTTTCTTTTTTTGTTTCTTTTTTTTAACCAAACCCACTAAGAGACTTCACAAGTTAATTTTAACACCTACTAAACAGCCAAAGATGTAGTGTATTGATTTTATACTCGTTTTCCACCTGTAAGTCCATAAGAAGCAATAACTAAGCAAAAGCTATCAGCAAGAAGATAGCTGTGGCCTCATTTATTTTTGCCACACAGACAGGCTCATGTAACATAACACAACATCCGATGATATATACCTAAAAAGGACATCTTTACCTGCTAGAGAGCCCTTCCTGCCAGCATTTACTCGAGTCATGATGTCATTGAGAGTGAGGTCCCCTGTCAAAAGGTCCGGATGATCCTGGATGTGACAGTCAAAGATTTGTTATACAGGCCCCCAAAAGAAGCTAAAACTGCTGATTATTTTCCCAATTTACCTAAATACAATCAGATGTTGGGCACACTTGAGGAAATCATGTTGAATTAAAAATATATGGAGACAAAAACTACTCCCCTTCATAATGGGGCACAGAACTCACTTCTAACCTTTCTACTGCACAGCATTTAGTTTATAAAGCTCTTCTGCATTCCTTATCTTAGTGCTCTTCAAATAAGCTTATTAAGTATCAACCTGGGTGGCTCAGTGGGTTAAAGTATCACTATATTTTATAGTCTGAAAATGCGGTTCAGAAAAGGTAAGGGATTTGCTGATTTCCAATGTGGGATGCTTCCCACCTCCCTACCTTTTCTTGGAGGGGAGTTCTGCTCTCTGGCTTGGCTGCACTGGCATCACCTTGACTCAGCAGAGTAACAGAGAGTAAAAAGTGGGAAGAACACAGGATTTGACTCCTGACTTCCTAGCAGTAGGGCCAAAGACAAGCTCCTTAACCTCTCCAAACACAGGTAAAATGTATACAGTGATTCATATACCATATAAATCAGACACTAGGTCAAGTATCTGTATTCCTCTCATACTGCTGGTGTTAACTAGCCACTATGGTGGCTCCTGCTCCCCAACAATGAAAGAAAAGGAAGCATAAACGATATGGTGACTACCTTATCTCCAAAAAGCCAATCCAAAGATATTTGATATGGTGACTACCTTCATCTCCCAAACGCCAATCCAAAGATGTTAGACCAAAAACCACTAGTGACCACCCCACCCAATCTTACTGGTTGATGTTTCCGCTTCTCATGGTGCTTCTTTAACATTATCTTCAGGTCACTGTCCCCCAGTTCTATTTTATCTGAGAGAAAATGAACCAAACCACATGGACTAGGTCATTCACTAGCATCATGCTCAAATTCAAGTCTTTCTGGTCACTTGTGATACTCAAAGTAACATGTTTCTGAGTGTCCCTTCTGACTCCCATGTACTACAAGCACACACAATCTTGAAATAATCACAGGATCAACTCTTCAGCTTTTCTCTACATTGACAGATAACAGTGATCTCAGCTGCTCCTAAAACACCTCAAAAATTCTTAACCATCTTCTTTGATTCCTATCCCAGTTAAAAGTTCTTCTCTAATTTCACATTCTAAGAAATTGCTACGGCTCTGATTATCTCTCTTGTTCTATTATTGAACTGCCCCTAAATATTGCTATTTTAAGAATCTGCTTTCTTTAGCCCAAAATACCATCTGATCAGCTCCTACAGAAAAGCTTCAAAACAAAGGAAGAAAGGCAGGCCTACCTACTTAGAGAAAAGTGGAATCGTACAGAAACCTCTAATCTCCCACTTCTAAGGAACACAGCTTCAATTCCCTGGCAAGTAAGAATCCAGCGCCTCCCCCTCCCAGGAAGGGAGTTCTCAGATCTAGGTCCTGCTCTCCCAAAGCGTCCACAGCATCACTCAGCTCTCACCTGCAGTTCTCATATCCGTGGTTGAAAGCGTGGGCACCACCCTCAGGGGCACCGCAGGGCTAGGAGAACGCGCTGGAGAGCTCGGAAGCCATGAGCTGAGATCTTCAAAAGAAAATTTTTCTTGTAAATCCAACGTGGCTGTGGACTCCAATAGGGGAGATTGGGTAAGTGGCCATTTGGGTTCAACAAGGCTAAGCCAACAACATGGAGGCCAGGGTTCCACCATTCCTTTCTGACCCTTCTCCAGACGAACTGGAGCACACTTAGGTCATTTAAACGGCTCTTCCAGGAAGAGAGACTTCAACAGAGTGATGGGGTCGCATTGCAGCAGGCCAACAGTCACTACTACTCTCCTGTAAGGGGAAAAGCAGTTCTCTCAAGTGGCACAATAGGACCAGAAGGCCTACTGTGGAGAGCCCTGCCATGCAGGGATTCATCTCATCTAAACTCAAATGCCACTTCAGCATCAAGGGTAAAAAAGGTATGCAGTCACACCCCACCTAACAGGAATGTCTCAGAGCCCAAAGACTAAGGAGTTCTGAGTCCCATCATCCACCTCCCCCCAAGACTGACAACTGGGATAGCTTCTTTCCCAGGAAATAAATGGCTACCACTGGCTCCAACTGAACAACAAGCTGCTGTGTAAATCCAACATCCCAGCTACTCCAAGTGCCCATAGACACTCACCCTCTTCATCAGATGACAGGTCTGTGTCACCACACTCCTCCTTCACTTCCCTCAAGACCTTCAAGTAGCGCTGTTGGGTCCTCCACTCCCGCTCCTCAGGGGTACGGGATGGTGAAGGGCGCTTCTGGCGGAAGGGAAGGGCTGGGCCACTCCGTCGGGCCATCTCCAGTAGGTCCTAGGAAAAGAGCAGATGGGCATACACGTCATCACCCAAAGCTTGTTTCGGTGCATTCCTCAAGTCTACATTTTCTTCTCTTCATTGTTTAACAAGCTGAATTGCCCCCCTCAGATCAGAGAGGCATGTAGGAGAACATGTCCAAATAAAACAAGCCTCTGCTGATTACCACATGGCAAAACATATTAAATCTGACTGGTAAACTGCTCCCCCAAGAATGAATACTTATTATACGGAACCCAACCATTTCCACATCAAGATCCACTCAGAGCCACAACCACATGCCTCGAAGATTATCACATAGGTCCAGATCCCCGGGCCATGAAGCCTAGTGCCCTACTCATCTGTCAGGGCATCTAGAGGCCTGTGTGCTCTCGCACGCCAGCTGTGCCAGCAACCTGCTTCTCCTAAACAACCCCACGATGGATCTCAAAGCCATCTGCTGACATTGCTAAAGACTAAAGCTATGATATTTCATCAGTTTTAAGAGATACCGTTTTTCCATGTTTTCACATCTCTGAAACCAGGCTACATCTTAAAATGAGTAAGAAAGGACAATACAGCCTAACTGTGTCGTGGCTTTATTGGTCCCGTTTTCTCCTTACTGCTATCGCCAGTATGCGGTACCTGAACCGCTTCTTGAAGCGATGAGATGTGTGCGTTCAGCGTCCCCGTGCCACACACAGGGGCCGGCACTACTTACGCTCCGGGAGGCCAGGATCTGCTTGAGCAGCCTGTGGAAGTACTGCTGCTGGCACGTCAGGTAGCGCTTGTACTGGGACTTAAAGCACAGCTGCCGGTACTTGACCACCTCCGGGTTGAAGTGTCCGTCTGAGAAGAACGGAGGCACAACTGTGTGTATATACAGGTCAGCAAATATCTAACATATGCTTACAAGGTGCTAGATACCGGAAGTCAGGAGAGGAGAGGAAAAGATGACTGTTGCATATGTGGAACCTACAGTCCATGGGAGGCAGAGAATAAGCAGGTAAACAGATACTCTTTTTAAGTACTCTGGGGAATTAATTTGAAGCAACTAGAGAGAGTGAGGAGGGGTATATTCAGGAAAGAGATCTCTAAGGAACAAAACATAAAATGAAGCCTAATTAAAGCAACTATGGCAAAATGTTAACAACTGATAAATACTAATAGGTTACAAAGACGTTTGTTATACTATTTGCCAACTTTTCCATATGTTTAAAAATTTTCAAAACAAAAAATTGGGAGGAAAATCAATGGGAGTTCAAAACTAAGAAGTAAAAATTGGGGAAAGGCAGAAGGAACGGCCCGTGCGAAGGCAGATCTGAAGCAAGCAAGGACTCTGCACGTCCCAAACCTGGAGGAAATGTCTGTATGACTAACGCAGAGTGGGCTGCAGCAGAGGTAGTGGGCGACGCCCTGGGAAGGCAGGCAGAGATCCAACCAAACAGAAACCCATAGGGCACGGGTGGAGCTGGATTTTATCCTAAGTGCAATGGGAATAATTTGAAGGGTTTAAAGCAGAAGGACATGGTGGGAAGCAAGAGAGAAGAAAGAAAACTCCTGCAGGGGGTCTGGGTGAGAGAGGATGGCAGCTTCCCTCCACACTCAGAATAAAAGCCCAGGTCTGAAAGATAGCCTGGAAAGCCCTTCATGTGTCCTGGGCTCCCTCTGGCCTCATCTTCCACCAGTCTTCTCTTTGCTCCCTCTATCTCAGCCCCACTGGCCTCCACGCTATTTCCTGAATAGGCTACATACCCTGTTCTCTCAAGGCTTTTGTACTTAAAGTTCCCTCTACATGCAAGGCTTCCTACTAACACCCAGTATTTTCACAGCTTGGTCATCCTACCCTCATTAAGTCCCTGTCTTAATACCATCTCATCAGAGAAACCTTGGCCAACTACCATGTCTAAAACAGCTCCTTCCCATCATTCTAGTCCCATTATCCTCCTCATTCTTAAAAGTGCTTAATGCCCATAAGTATTTTCTTGTTTATTATCATATTCTTCCCCATGAGAATGTAAGGTCACTACCATATTTCCAGAACCTCAAAGAATGTCTGGCATCTATTAGCTGACTAGTAAGTAAAATAGTGGTTACATGAGTAGAAGTACAGACTTGAGATATATTCCTGAGGGAGAAGGATTAAACCAGCTGATAGTTCAGGTCCTGGAGCAGGATGGGGGCCACACGGAGATCAACTAAGCATGGTACTCTGATTAGTAGACATGAAAAACTGATATCACCATCTGAGATAAAAAGGTCAAGGAAAGGTCTATTTTGGACATAATAGATTTGAGCAAATAGACCATGATGAAAACTGAGGGAAAGATTGAAAAGCTAATCTCAGAAAGCTAAAATGAGAAGTCAAGGGGCACCTGGGTGGCTCAGTGGGTTAAAGCCTCTGCCTTCGGCTCAGGTCATGATCCCAGGGTCCTGGGACTGAGCCCCGCATCGGGCTCTCTGCTCCTCGGGGAGCCTGCTTCCTCCTCTCTCTCCACCTGCCTCTCTGCCTACTTGTGATCTCTGTCAAATAAATAAATAAAATCTTAAAAAAAAAATGAGAAGTCAAAATAGAGTGTTTCTCTTTTTTGCCCCAACCACCCTAATACCGTCCAACGTAACTAATAATAGCAAATGTTTACTTATAACAGCCCCTGACAATTGCCATTATATAAGGACCCTGCGTGTATTAACTCATTTAATCTTCATAACCACCCCATAAAAGGGACTACTAAATCCTCATTTTACAGATGAAGAAACTGAGGGATAGAGAATTTATATAACTTGTCCAAGGTCACACACCTAATAAAAGGGGAAAGCAGGTATGAACCCAGGTAATCCAGCTCCACAGTCCAAGGTCTTATCCACCATGCTATGCTGCCTGCTTCAGGGAAACAGGATGTGACCTTCAAGAAACGAGCCCAGAGTTGAATGCTACTGATGCTGTTTTATATATAAAAACTGAGTATCTTTTTTGCCTCTGCACTTCTTTGAAGTTCCTTCAGTCTTTCCCACTATTTGAAAGCCATTAAATGCCATACCTCTGTTAAAAAAATATTTTGTATGTATTAAGGAAAATACTGGGGCACCTGGGTGGCTCAGTGGTTGGGCATCTGCCTTTGGCTCTGGTTATGATCCCAGGTCCTGGGATCGATCCCCACATCAGGCTCCCTGCTCAGCAGGAGGCCTGCTTCTCCCTCTCCCACTCCCTCTGCTTGTGTTCCCTCTCTCGCTGTCTCTGTCCCTGTCATATAAATATTTTTTAAAAAGGAAAGAAATTAATAATTGTTATTAATAATTAATAATATACATTAATATTAATATTATTATATATTATGATCATATTAATGTTATATAGTCTATATTACATATATTATATATAATTGTGACCAAATATATTAATATATCAATGATATTAATTAATCAATTAATGTTAATAATAAATTATTGATAATAATTAATAATTTATAATATAAATAATTATAATAGATCAAGACGCCTCATCAAAATTGATTGCCTTTATGATTCTTAACGCAGCTACTGGAAAATTTTAACTTGAACACATGGCTCATATAATTAACATATCTTTTTTTTTTTTTTTTTTTAAGATTTAGTTATTTGAAAGAAGGAGAGCAAGGTGGGGGGGAAGAGCAGAGGGAAAGGGAGAGACACAGCCTTCCCACTGAGCAGAGAGTCAATGCCAGGCTCGATCTCACAACCCTGAGCTGAAATTAAGTCACTTAACCAACTGAGCCACCAGGTGCCCTGGTTCATGTAACATTTCTATTGCCTGGCAGTGGGCTAGTTAACAGTGAGGAAAGGAGAGTACAGTACCAGATGAAGTTCTGGTAAGTGGGCAGGGGCCAGGTCACATAGAGCCCTGCAGACACTGAATTTTATTTCAAGTGAAGGCAACTGCTAAATATTCTGAGAAGGGAGGTTTTAAGGAGCTCACTGTAGCAGCTGTGTGGAGGTGGCTGCTAAAGGAGCCAGGGCAAGAGTCTGCAGTGAAGAGACAGTGAATGAAAGCAGGCAAGTACAGAGGTAAGAACGGTGCCTCAACAGCAGTAACACAGATGGGAACAGTGAGTGGAACAGGGGTTAGCAGAGAAAGTGGGGTGTGGGAGACAGGGTGTCAGAGACCAGGAGGAGATCCAGGCCAGGGAAGAGTCACTGATGCAAAAGGGAGGAAAGTCTCAAGATGAAGAAAGTGCCCACAAGAGCAGATGCTGGGCTCTACAAGGGCACCTGGCTGACTCAGTTGGTAGAGCATGAAACTCTTGATCTTGAGGTCATGAGCTCAAGCCCCGTGTTGGGTGTAGAGCTTGATAAAATAATAATAATAATAAAATGAAAAAAAAAACTGTGATGCTGTGCACAGAGCAAGTAGAGAACTAAAAAGCATCTGCTGGGGGTGTCTGGGTGGCTCAGTCAGTTAAGTGTCCACCTCTGGATTTTAGCTCTAATTGTGATCTCAAGGTCGTGGGAGTGAGCCCTGCAACAAGCTCTACACTCAGCAGGATATCTGCTTGAGATTCTCCCTCTCTCTCTGTCCCTCCCCACTATGTGTGCTCTCACACTCCCACTCTCTCAAATAAATACATCGTCTAAAAAAAATAAAAAATAAAAAGCATCTGCTGGTTTGGAAATTACATGCTCACTAAAAAGACACGGAGCAGGAAAAAATGCTCACTGGTGAGAGATGAATACCGACTATGTTAAATAAACTAGATAACAGCTCATCTATGTTACATTTTACATGTACATACAGAATTTAAACACAGAAAAATTCTGTACTTGCAGTATCTCTGAATTTGATTGTTTGTGGTTATATAAGAAAATGTTCTTATTCTTCAGAGGTTAATGCTGAAAAATGTAGGGTTCCAATGTCTGCAATACTCTCAAATGGTCAGCAAAAAAAAAGACAGTAATAATCCATACAGTAACAATGACAGCCAATGTGGCAAGATGTTAATGTTAATAGTTGGTGGATCTGGTGAAGAGTAGAGCTGACCCTTGAGCATCATGACTTTAAAACCGTGTGGGTCAAGTTCTATGTGGATTTTTAATGGTACTTACTGTAAATATATTTTCCTTATGACTTTCTTATTAGCATTTTCTTTTCTCTAGCTTAAATATGTGTTGTAAAATACAGTATGTATTACATACAAACACAATATGTAGATTACATGTTAATCAACTGTTGTAAGACTTCCAGTCAATACCAGGCTATGAGGTAAGCTTTGGGGGAGTCAAAAGTTATATATGGACCTGTGACTGAGTGGGAAGCAGGCACCCCTCAGCGCTGCAGTGTTCAAGAGTCAACTGTATATGGGTGTCCTTTATAAAGTCTTGTGACCTTTCTGTAGCCTTGAAATTTAAAAGTAACAAAGTTGGGGTGCCTGGGTGGGTCAGTGGGTTAAAACCTCTGCCTTCGGATCAGGTCATGATCCCAGGGTCCTGGGATCGAGCCCCGCGTTGGGCTCTCTGCTCGGCAGGGAGCCTGCTTCCTCCTCTCTCTGCCTGCCTCTCTGCCTACTTGTGATCTCTGTCTGTCAAATAAATAAATAAAATCTTAAAAAAAATTAAAAAAAAAAAATAAAAGTAACAAAGTTGAAGGAAAAAAAAGGTCACTGGTGGCATTAGTAAGAGCACTGTCTGTGAGGTAACAATGGAAGAGCCACAAGGGAACAGGGGCAGAATGACTGAAAGGAACAGCTATGGATGTCTTTCAACCAGTTTGGAAATAAAAAGGCAAATGATAGAGGACAACAGAGGGGAGAGATGGTGAAGGACTTTTTTTTTTAGTGTGAGACTCCTGAACACATCTGTAGGCCGAAGAAGAGCCAGTGGAATGAACAGCAAAACAGTAAATACACAGGACGGAAGAGATGGTTAACTGAGGAAAAAGAGGTCCCAGAGGAGGTAAAAGATGAAAGGATCAAGAGCAGAGGTTAATCTCAGAAGACAAAACTCCTTCCCTCTCAGAGACAAATAAATAATGTCAGAATGGGGGGCGCCTGGGTGGCTCAGTGGGTTGGGGCCGCTGCCTTCGGCTCAGGTCATGATCCCAGGGTCGTGGGGTCGAGCCCCGCGTCGGGTTCTCTGCTCTGCGGACAGCCTGCTTCCTCCTCTCTCTCTGCCTCTCTGTCTACTTGTGATCTCTGTCAAATAAATGAATAAAATCTTTAAAAAAAAAAAAAAAAAGAATGTCAGAATGGAAACAAATACGGGGAGCAGGGTTATAGGCTGGAAGTAGGAAGTGGGGGGGGGGGTTATGACAGAAGATCCTTTATGAGGCAGGAAGCAAGAGTTTGCTAAGCATGTGGAACTTAAGGAAAAGGTGCACACTTAAAACAGAATCAGGAAAGCTAATCAAAGGTGAAAGAATACGAGTAAGCACGGTCATGCACCTGTCTGCAGCAACACTAGAACAACATAACAAAATATGACTGTGCTCAGAGTGAAATGCGTAGGAATTCCTGTCTTGACATTCCTTGTTTGCATCCTCACCACAGCAGCACACTGCTGTGGGGGGAAACATGCCAGCAGAGCACAGCAGCCCAGGCATACATTTCACAAGGTCCCTGTCACAACCCCACCAAAAGCAGGCAGGCTCTTATTGGAAGAGATGGTTGTCTCTTACCTGAGGCCCCTGTTGCAGGGAAATACACCTTTGCCAGCTATGCAGCTGGTAAACCAGTACCTCACTAAAGGAAGAAAGCTAGTTTGACACAAATAGAGATAATAAAAGTTCTGCAGTGATAAGCCTGTCCTGTCCAGGCTTTTATAGAGATCATGTCCAATTTTCCAAAACTCAATGAGATGCGCTGTACTTTTAGGGCCTCCTGCCAAAGCAAAGTCACCCCAAAAAGGGGAGAAGAGGCCTCTTCTGCTGCTCTCCCTGGGAGAGAGAGGAAACTGTGGCTTAAGAGCGGCCCCAAACCATTTTGCAATTCCCAATGTAATAACTGACTCAGGGCAAGGATCATTAATGGATGTTAAACCACTGAGTAAAACAAAGGCTTTTGGGGAAAAAAGTATCATCCTACATTTTCCCTCTGAATTATGAAGGAAAAAAGGTACTGTTACAATGAGTATGTCTGGCAGACACCACTTAACCAAGTAATCAAATGCATCATTACCAACATTGGAAAAACTGACCTCATATGCCTCCTGAGATGATGGTGGGAAAGAAGTAACACTTCCCACCTAGTATTCTTGGTAAAATGTTTAAGCCAAATCCAATGATGAGGAAACAAGAAAACTCCCCAGAAAGCAGGACATTTTAGAATTCAAATGTCCTGAACTCTTCAAAAATATCAGTATATTTTGTATGGAACCACAAAAGGCCCCAAATAGCCAAGGCAATCTTGAGAAAGAAAGACAAAGCTGGAGAGATCATGCTCCTTTATTTCAAACTACACTACAAAGCTACAGTAATCAGAACGTGACGGTACCAGCACAAAGAGACACACAGATCAAGGGAACAGAATAGAGTCCAGAAATAAACCTACGGTTATATAATCAATTAATTTACAGCAAAGGAGACAGAACATACAATAGGGGAAAGAGTCTCTTCATTAAACGGTGCTGGCAAAGCTGGACAGCTACATGCAAAAAAATAAAGCTAGACTGCTTTCTTACACCACACACAAAAATAAATTCAAAATGGATTAAAAACTTAAATGTAAGGGGGCGCTTGGGAAGCTCAGTCGGTTAAGCATCTGCCTCTGGCTCAGGTCCTGATCTTGGAATCCTAAGCCAGAGCCCAGCCTTGGGCTCCCCACTCAGTAGGGAGTCTGTCTCTCCCTCTCCCTTTCCCCACTGCTCGTGCTCTCTCTCTCTCAAATAAATAAAATCTTAAAACAAACAAAAAAACCTTAAATGTAAGGCTGAAAATCCTAAGCTTCTAGAAAAAAACACAGGCAGTAAACTCTTGGGAACCAGTCTTAGCAGAATTTTTTTGGATCTCTCTCCTCGAGCAAAGGCAACAAAAGCAAAAAACAAAAACAAAATCAAAACCAACAAACGAAACCAAACAGAACTACATCAAATTAGAAAACAAAGGAAAGCAAAGAAAACCATCAACAAAACAAAAAGGCAATCTCCTGAATGGGAGAACATATCAGCAAATGACATATCCAGTAAGGAATTAATATTTAAATTATATAAAGAACTCCAATTCAACATCAAAAAAAAACAAATAATCCAATTAAAAATGAGCAAAAGATGTGAACAAACATTTCTCCAAACAAGAAATACAGATGGCCAACAAGCACATGAAAAGATGCTCAACATCACTAATCACCAGGAAGTGCAAATCAAAACCACAGGAAGTGCAAATCAAAACCACAAGATATCGCCTTATACCTGTAAAAACGGTTATTATCAAAAAGACAAGAAATAACAAGTGACAAAGATGTGGCAAGAATGGAACCCTCGTGCACTGCTGGTGGGAATGAGCAGGCACTATGGAAAACAATATAAAGTTCCTTAAAAAATTAAAAACAGAACTACCATTCAACAATTCCACTTCTAGGTATTTATCTAAAGAAACTGAAAACACTAATTCAAAAAGTGTACATGCATCCCTATGTTCACCGCAGTATTATGTACATGAGTCAAACCATGGAAGCAATGTAACACATTCATCCACAGATGAATATATGGATAAAGAGTTTACAGATAGATATAACAGACTACTATTCAGCCTGAAAAAAGAACGGAATCTTGTCATTTGAGACAACATGGATGGACCCAGAGGGTATTGTGCTTACTGAACTAAGTCAGAGAAAAACAAATATCATAGTTTTATTTGCATATAAAATCTGAAAAACAAAACAAATGAACAACTAAAAAAACAAACAGACTCAGCAGATACAGAGAACAATGAGATGACTGCCTTGTGTTTGGGGGGTGGGGGGTTGGTATAAACAAAATAGGAGAAGGGGATTAAAAGCTACAAATGTGGGACGCCTGGGTGGCTCAGTTGGTTAAGCAGCTGCCTTCGGCTCAGGTCATGATCCCAGCGTCCTGGGATCGAGTCCCACATCGGGCTCCTTGCTTGGCAGGGAGCCTGCTTCTCCCTCTGCCTCTGCCTGCCACTCTGTCTGCCTGTACTCGTGCGCTCTCTCTCTCTCTAACAAATAAATAAATAAAATCTTAAAAAAAAAAAAAAAGCTACAAATGTCCAGTTATAAATAAGACAAAAGGATACAACGTACAGCATAGGGAAAATAGTTAATAATATGTAACAACTTGTATGATGACAAGTGGTAGCTAGATGTATCATGGGGATCACTTCAGTATATACAGAGAATCAGGGCGCCTGGGTGACTCAGGGGGTTGAAGCCTTTGCCTTTGGCTTGGGTCATGGTCCTGGGGTCCTGGGATCGAGCCCCATGTTGGGCTCTCTTCTCAGCGGGGAGCCTGCTTCCCTTCCTCTCTCTGTGCCTGCCTACTTGTGATCTATCTCTCTGCCTGCCTATTTGCGAACTCTGTCAAATAAATAAATAAAATCTTAAAAAAAAAAAAAGAATATACAGAGAATCAAGAGGTACACCTGAAAATAATATAATATTACATGTCAGTCACACTTTAAAAAAAGAAAGCATCATTTTTTGAAAGACAAAAAAAAGCCAGAGGGCCTTAGGTTCAGGAAGCCAAGAGACATGAAATCCAAACACAATGCATAAACTTGAATAGATCTGAACTTAAAAGGAAAAAAATAAAAAAGGTCACCATAAAGGAGATTTAGGAAACCACAGACAACATCTGAGTATGAGATATTCTATGGTATTTGTGCAGTATAAAATTTCTTAGGTCTGAGAACAGGACTGTG
>RCUC01108359.1:0-12452 GCA_003697995.1 Taxidea taxus jeffersonii
GAGAGAAAAAAGTATACCCAAGGGGATGAAATGAACCACACTGAGAGATACTAGAGTGCCTACTACTTATAAGGGACCATGATGGTGCTGCACAGATAGAAAGAAGCCGATGACTCTATAGTCTCTGTAGAGAGACATGCATGGGTACATGATTAAAAAAAAAAAAAAAAAAAAGACCTATGGGGTATGAAGTGACTGGGGTCGCATGGGTGGTAGAGCGTTGGGCATGAGCAGTGATGTGCTGGTAAACTAGCTCTCAAATAGCAACCAGGATGGCCTGATTTGTAGTACTTGCTAAGTCTGTGTACGCACTCCTACGGTGACCACCTTCAAGCTACCAGTGCAATGTCTCTAAGTGTGGTGAGCAGAAGGATCATGTGGGATCTTGTTGAGGAGGTGGGATTTCAACTGGACCTTGAAACGTTGGGTGGGATGGGGACAGAAGGCATGGAGCACCCAAAGGCAAGAATCTCTTTAGGGCTAGTGAAGTGGGGCTATCAGTGGCCCTTGTGGCTCCAGTGGGTTTCCTGTCATTGAGACAAACAGAAATAAGAGACTAACTAGAAGTCACCACGAAGAGGATTGCCTAGAGAGATGTGGGAACAGAAAATCTTATTGTTGGGAGCATCTTGATGATTTTTCCAGCCCCCCACTGATTTTAATGAGCGTGGGGTAGAGCTAAGCACTCAGGGTAGCAACACTAGCAAGGAACAGTGAATAGTCTGTGTCTCCTGAGCTGGTCTAGAGGATTCTTTGCCCTGAGCCCAGGCTGATGTCCTGATTTATTTTGCCCCTTAGACATTTGATTGATTGATGTAACATGCAGGTTCCCTACAGTCCCATCATAAAGATGAGCTGCCAAATGAACCTGGGACTACCCACTTAAGGTTCTCAAAGTAACCCTCTCTAAAAATCCCATCTTCATGCTGGTGTCATCTCCTCTAATTGATAAGCCTGGGTGGTTGGATTCTGAGACTCCTAGGGTGGGGCTTAAGAAGTTGGTGTGTGGGGTCAGATGGTATCTGGGTTTGAACCCTGACTCTACCACCTCCTAGGCGAATGACTCTGGAGAGGAGACTTGATTTCTCTAGACTCGAGGTTCTTCATCTCTAAAACGGGGGGAGAATAATGTCTTCCTCAGAGGTGTTTGTGAGGATTACATAACACGTAAGGGATACTCAGTGCCCCACATGGAACCTAGTAAGTACCTGACTGGTATGCACAATGACATGACTAACAGTGAAAGTCACGTTTTCCCCTTCTCAAGATTATGTCAGGCAGAACCTAATTTCCAAAGCTCATTTCCCAACAAGCCCCTTCCTGCCATCCACATCACCTGTCCATTGCCTTTGCTCTGGGCAGGAAGACCCCTTCTCACATACCCTCTCAATCCCTGGTCCAACAGCCCTCCCAGACCCATGCCTTCCTTGCTGATCACTTGAAGAGCACACATTTGTTTGTGTGCAGGGTGAGATGTTTTCCTTGCTTTGAGCGTGTTTCAATGAAGGACAAGGATAAGGCCATTATGTGAACATCGGGACAACAATGAGGACAAGACTGCTTTCTGAAAAGCACTAAAAAGCTTTATTTTGCCTGAATGGCCATTATTTTCATTCTTTTCCCCCCACACAAAGCACTGGAGCCCATTTCATTCAGTCTGTTGCTGAGTGAGTGGGTGTGAAGACGCAGTACAAACAAAAGAGGTAACATATTGCTGTTGCCCAGTCTCTTGTTAAGTCCTCTGCGAGGTGGACCGAGCTTCCCCACTAGCCCACTGCTGGACTCATCAGGAACAACAATGCCCACATATAAATAAATACAAAAACCCTACTGAATCCTTGACATGGTTACACAACGATTTACAAGCAGGAGCTGGATTTCAAAAATCGGCAGAACATAAAAAATGTTCTTCTAAGACGCTGGCAACCTGTCACCTCCTTCGACAGTTTAAGGTGCTAATCCTGCCACCATGGAAATGCCGCTACCGCCCCCCACCCCGCCCCCGTTCCCCAGCAAGACGGCATGACTGCTCTATTCCTGACATGCCAGGACCTCTGGGTGTGTGTGGGAAAGGCCTCAGTGGGGTGAGCTGGGAGCAGCCATGTGCCTGGAGACTGGGTTTGAAAGTTAGAAGTCCCAGGCTGTCCAAAGCACACAGCTCAAAGTAAGAGAAAACTGCTGTCTCCTACTCTGAATTTTCTGAACATAAAAAGCAATTTCAAATAGGGGAAGGAGGGATGCCTGGGTGGCTCAGTTGGTTAAGCAGCTGCCTTCAGCTCAGGTCATGATCCCAGCGTCCTGTGATCGAGTCCCACATCGGGCTCCTTGCTTGGCAGGGAGCCTGCTTCTCCTTCTGCCTCTGCCTGCCACTCTGTCTGCCTGTGCACTCTCTCTAACAAATAAATAAATAAAATCTTTAAAAAAAAATAGGGGAAGGAAATAAATCTTGGCATTCTATAAGTTTTCCTTTATTAAAGTCATTCCGTGGGGCGCCTGGGTGGCTCAGTTGGTTAAAGCCTCTGCCTTCAGCTTGGGTCATGATCTCGGGGTCCTGGGATGGAGCCCCACATCGGGCTCTCTGCTCAGCAGGGAGCCTGCTTCCTCCTCCCTCCCTCTCTCTCTGCCTGCCTTTCTGCCTACTTGTGATCTCGGTCTGTCAAATAAATAAAATCTTAAAAAAAAAAAAAAATAAAGTCATTCCGTGGCTTTGGTTTATGGCTCTGTGTGTGTGTGTGTGTTGTATATTGTGTATTTTCCCCCTCACAACCATTTTCCTCTCTCCTTCTTCCTTTATGATCAAAATGTCACTGTGCCAACCAGATCTAAGTTCTGAGAACTCCTATTCTGGATCACTGGATGTTTCCGAAGAAGGAATCATTTCTTGATAATGTCTCAACTCCCGAGAGCCAAGACTTGGCTATATTTCCCACAGGCTCTGCCCAGTGCCCTGCATGTGCCTACACTGTAGGTCCTGAGTGACCGGATGAAGGAGCAACATTGTGACATGTTTTCCCATTTTATGGTCCCAGTCAGGCCTTGTCCGAGGGACCCCTGCCCTGGCTCTCCACCACAGCTTAAGCCTCAGTTGGGGCTACAGGTGGGGACTCTCCCTTTGTAACTCAGCAGGAGAGTATCATGTTGAAGAACACCATCCACGTGCCTGGCCCTGTGTAGAGCATGCTACATGGGTACCGTGATCTGCATTTGGGGGTGTCCTCTCCCCACCCACCTCCATCAGTGTCTGTGGCTAGAATCCTGCCTTGGCCCATGGGAGCCACATAGTAACATGTCTCCCCTACTTACCAGCCCTGTGCAACCCTCAGCAAGTCTATAATGTACATGGTGTGTATCCAATCTCTCAGGGGTAAAACGGGAAAGCAGCTCCTAACTCCAGGGGTGCTGTGAGGATTAAACAAAACTATGTGAGAAGCACCTTGGGGCCCAACACAGAGGGGGTGCTTAGGAAATTCTGTTGGCCAGCTTCTGTTTGATAAGTAGGAAACAAAAATCTGAGAGAATGAGATGAACGTGTGGGAAGTAATCTGGGAACATTATAGAATTATCCAAAGATAAGGAACTAAATAGAATAAATAACAAGATGGCTGGTGTGGGCTAGAGCTGCAGAAGGGGACTGAAGGTGCCAGGTACTTCTGTAGCAAATGGTTTCATGGAGGAAGGCCTGAAGAAATGGCTTAAGTGGCTGTGGTTCCCCTTGAAGAGTATGAGTTCTACATACAAAAATAAAATAAAATAAAATAAAAAGGTTTAAAAAAATGTCTTTTGAAAAGAAAATCCAAGTGTCAGATTCATCTCATGAGATCTTAGAGGTAAAATGAGTATGAGAAAGAGCATGGGCTGGGCCAGGTGGTACAAAGGTTCTGCTCTGCTAACAGCATCTCCCCCCTGAAAGGTCACCCATAATATCCTTTGTGTCTATAACTGTGGCAATTAGTAATGGCCCCCAGCTTAGCAGTGAGAGCACTCCTTGATGATAAGAGCCAGCCAGACACAATCTTTCTACTCAGAGTTCAAGGTATACGTATGGGGGAACCAGGCAGATTCACACAGTACATGCTTCCAATTAAAAATACAGACAGGGAAAAGCAAAACGAATGTCACAGAAAAGAAAGTGCTGCCACCCACTCTTGGCCTAAAGGTCACTGTGCCTCAGCCTTGGCCATTATCTCCAGCCTCAAAGGTCAGGGGGGCCGTCTGCATTTCTGGGGAGTATGTAGGCTTTCATGAAGCCTCAAAATGACTATTGCCCTGACACCAAAATTAGCGATAAGCTCTCAGGAGAAGACGCTAATAGAGAAATGGAGTGACTGTAACCTTTTCCGCCATCTCTCTTGTCGGCTCCGTGAAGCAGAGTCACAAGACATAAAACGAGAAGTTTCCACATTCTACAAAAGACTACAAGACTGCTGACTTAATTGGGTGCGTAACAAATGGCTATACCATTGCCAACAAGAAGTCATCAAAGAAGAAGAAAGTAGCGATTAAAACATCTCATGACATCAGCTTGGTGTGGAAGTGGGCTCACGGTATATGTGGCCAGGTCTTAATATGACAGGACAGGGTGTTAGTCACATGGTTCTATGAATAGTCCAATCACTGTGGCTTACCATGAGCAACAATACCACTGTTTTATTTGCAGAAGTTCAGGAAATTTAAATATAGAATGAACTGGACTTGGACAGACCTGCATTCAAATCTCAGTGACTATCCACATTTTTTTTAAGTAGGCTCCGCAGCCAGCATGGAGCACAACATAGGGCTTGAACTCACCACCCTGAGATCAAGACCAAAGCTGAAACCAAGAGCCAGACACTTAAATGACTGAGCCACCCAAGTGCCCCAGTGATTGTCCCTATTTGGTGGACAATTTATATCATCTTTTATCATTGCTGTATTGTGATTCCATAGTTTTGGCACCTAGAAAGTTAGAATGATTTGAACATCTACAGCTTATGATAGAAGCTTAAATTAACTGAAGATCAAATGTGAGAAAAGATAGAGAAGTACTTAATAAATGACTAGGTACAATATAAATACAAACAATAATAATAATTACTATTATCAGTTAGTGATAACATCAACCCTGAGGTTATCCATACATACTCTGAAGCAATGCTCCTTTTCTGCATTAGACCCTCTCAGGAAAGAAGATTTTCTATTGTTAATGATTAAATGGAATTCAGGACATGCTATACACACAACTACTTCAGTGGGATGATTCTGAAAACACAACAAGAAAAGTAAACCCAGACACACAGCACATGTCTGAGCATAGCTGACTGTGGCCTTTGATGGGTGGCTATCAGAAACAAAATTAGCAATTTGTAGTACTTCAGCAAAGCTTCGTAGCAACAGAGATACATAAATGACAACACTTAGGATGATTATCCTAAAACCACCCTACCATTAGGACACGATATTGCTCCTTCCAAGTGTGCCCTAGCTAAAGGCATCTGACATTTTTCAATTCATCAGTAATAATAGTAATAGAGAATCTGGTGTTTAAATCTCCCAAATATAGAGGATTAACAGGAATGAGTTTGTGTAGTTCAAAATATTTGTCTCAATTCTCACCAGAAGGACACTGATTTTGGTATCAGCAATATTCGACAACAGAGAGAATCACCCAAATTCTCAATAAGGATTTTTTTTCTAAGGTTCAGTACCTGACCTGGAGAAAAGGTCTGAAAAAGATGCTTATAGCAGTTTTGAGCATAGTTCAGTGCTCCAGAAGTAGCTGACTCAGGCTCGGGGCTGTCCTAGGGCTTAAGATCACATTGCTCTGTGTGGCTGACCACACTGACGATGCTCTTGGCCCTGCCTGCTTTATTGGCCTGCATATACCTCACTGGGAGACACAAGCTATTTGGTAAGATGTGGGAGAATTCTGCTCTTTAAAGTTTCCTGGAGCACTGGGTATCAAAGGCATGAAGCGCCTCTTGGCCTTTCATGTTGCAAACAAGAGAGGAAAACAGAGCCTAGCAGGCAGCTAAAACATAGGGCCAACTTTTATGATGATACAGAAACCACATGACAGGCTATATAGGCACCTGCAGAGCCCTGGACTCCTTCCCCAGGTGCTTCTGCTCTCTATAGCTACAAGGAGCCATAGGAAGGAGATAAGCAATTCCTGACATGGGTGAGATGTTTCACTTGAGATGTATGGATTGTTCCTCTCCCCAGGGAGCCCATGCACGGGCATAAGTATGGGTAATCATTGTGCTTTCACCAGATTTACAAGGCGTGTTAGCCACTCTTTCCCAAACTTCCCCTTAAAAGTGAAGAACCAGCGCAGTAGAATTCCATGTGGTGGAAGGGGTCAGATTTAGGGACAGGATTATGAAGGAGGACAAGGGCAGAAACGGAAACACGCCTATGTTTGAGTGTACTCTGCTGTGCTTCTCCCATTAGGCAGGTACAATCTGACTCTGCTCTTAGAGGGCAAATGTGTATTGTAAACAAAATAGAGATTTCTGGACTTACTCTATATATAGTGAATCAGGAATCCTGATGAAGGGCCTGCGAATCCAAAATTTTCCCAGTATCAAGTGGTCCTCAAATCCACTGAAATTACAGATGGCTGCGTTGATCCTTCCCCACCAACCATGGCCCTTAACAGGTCGGAAGATTCTCACTACCAACCCAGGAAACCAAACAAGGGAAGAAGGAAATATGGGGCATAATAAGAAAAGCTTGGATGAAACTCCCTTCCTTCCCTTCCTGGCATAGTGGAGGGCACTACTGATGGCACGATAGGTTCTGTATCTCAAGGAGGAAGCCCTCTAAATGCTTCATACCACTCCATGTTTTATCTCCCTTCCAATTCTCTCCCCAGCAGAAACACCCACCAGTATACACCTTGGCCAGGTGGCCCTGTGAACAAGTCATCTGTTAAGATTTAAGCTCCGGTAGAAGATCTCCTGCATGGAATCTCTTGGGGGGTGGGATCCATCCATGATTTATAGAATTACTGACTTTTAAATTTGTTTTAGAACCGGAAGGGTCCTTTGATAGTGTCGAAATACTAGCTGCACAAGTGAGATTTTAGAAGTCATCAATGCAAATGAACTGATACTTTTACAACTTAAAAAACAAAACAAAACAAACTAAACACACACACACACACACACACACACACACACACACACACACAATATTACATTATGTATGGATCCAGGGGAAAGACAAGCTACTTCCAGAAATTGCATGTTTATTTCCAATAGGGCAGTAGAGAAAGTGCTGGCCAGAGAACACCTGGAGAATGAGAAGTTTAGGTGTCCTTTCAGAGGTGGAGGGCAGAGAAGCTGGCCCATCAGGGAGTGTGTGAGAAGGAAAGGGAGGGAGAAGGGATGCTGTTCTGGATAAAGATGAGCTTGGGAGAAGACTCAGAGGACAAGTAGGGCAAATGGATAAACTCTGAGCCAATCTGTCAGAAGAGGAAGGAGGCCTAATGGCAGAAAATCAGAAAGACAAAGGAAACTCTTGCTCCTAATCAGTATGTAGAACATTGCAAGGGTGAACCCGCAGAAAGCCATTATGGCTTCATTCATTCGTCCATTCTTCATTCAATAAACATTTAGTGGGAGAGCATCCAGGGATGAATGACATATGGCTGGTGCCCTCAGCCAGGAAAATAATTAGAGACATTTTCATTATGGCGGGGCAAGGGCTATGATGGATGGAAGTTCAGGGACACGTGGGCAAAGCTGGAGTGCCGACAAAACGTGTCCGGGAAAGCATTCTAGATAACGTGGTGCCTCATGAGGCTTGAAGGGAAAGAGTAAGCAGAGATTTCAATCACAGAGGCAGAGGCCCAGGAGGTGGAGGAGTCATGGAGAAGCGGGAGACTGAGGTCCTCTTTGCTCATGCACACAACCTGGGAATAAATGTGTCACGTGTGAGTCTTTGCTCTCTTCACCTCGAATACCCTATCAACACAACATGCCGGGCTTTGGAACACAACCAGCAGTTCACCTTCAGCCAAAAGGTTCCTGATGTTGTTTTCTGGGTATTTGTAGCTAAAGGTATGCCTGCTTCTCTCCAGTATAAACAGAGGAGTTAAAGCTGGCACTGAGACCACCCATGGCAGGCTGCAGCCAAGTTGAAGGCCTGCTGGGCTGCTGAAGGGCGCTGCAAAATGGCACACAGGTGCTCTCATCTGGCTATCAACCTCAGCCGCAAAACCAGCTGAAGTGTGTTGACAGCTGCAGTAAAATACACTCAGAGCTAAATGTAATGAAGCAAAATGATTAGCACTGAGTAGAAGCTGCAGCGAAGAATCTGGTCCTCAAGTCAAAACAGCACGATCGTGGCACAGGACAGCTGGGAAGAGATCTCGCCGGCCACAGACAAAGTCTCTATTTCACAGATGAGAAAATAAGGCCCAGAGAGGTGAGTGAAGGCAGGATGAACTGTGCAATGATCGAAGAATCTACCTGGCATTAGGGGAAGAGTAAGAACTCTGAGATCATGCCAACGGGGAGTCTGCATCTCAAGGCTGGAATTCACAGACCTCAGGAAAGTTCTTTAGCCTCCCTCGGCCTCAGTTTCCTCTTTGAAATACGGACTACTGTCAGAACTGACTGCAGGGGAACTGACTGCTCATGGGGAGCCCATCCCATGCCTGCCTAGACTCGGAACACTAGATTCCCATACCTTGGTCCACCACTTCCGAGCTGTGGCTCCCTGGGCCTCAGTTTTTGAACCTGTTAAATGGAAATAAGAACACCAGTATCTGCCCTAACCACTTGTCAGGATAGATGGAAGGCTTAAAAATGAGAGCTGTGTAAGTTTCTAAGCAAGAGGTTGCTATTGTGAGTAGCTACCAGTGAGTAGCTCGGGCCATGGCAAATGTACATAATGAAAGAGAAAGACCATCTGAGGTTTTCTTGTTTTGTTTTGTTTTCCCCCTGGGCCACTGTTGGATTGCAATGCCTGGACTCTGCCAGCCGGGATCAGAAAGTTTGATGGGCCAGCATGGAGCTCAAGAGTGAGAACAGGTCTGTAGCATGGGCAATGAGAAACAGTCTCGTTTCTGGGTGGAATCCCAAGGGACAGTAGGGACACAGCAAAGCAAGGTGGTAGCAGGAAGGAGAGGAAAAAGTCCAGGGAAATGCAACAGCCTGAGTTTCACTCTGAGTTTTCAGATTCATTAAAAAGAAATTTAAAAAAGCACAAAAAAAGAAGGAAAGAAAAAAAGAATAAAGCAAACTCCAGTTTGGTCAGTCCCCAAGAAATAACAGCAAGGCTGCTGATAGTGCTGATAGAGAATGGGAACGCCTGACTTTCTCGCAGCTTTGGCTGGCTCACAATTCCCTCAGCTTGGTGCTTCTCCCGACCCCACATCTCCAACGCTCTAATTACATTGTGCAGCAGGAAGAAGGCCTGGTGCCCTTGGATGTGAGCGATGGCTTACTTGCCACAGGAATGTTCTGTGCTTTCATATGCTTCTCCCCCTCACCCGCCTGCCCCGGGGCTTGGGAATGAACTAGGCAATATTTTAGGTGTTTTCTATGCAGAAAGATGACAAGTTTATATGTGGTCTCCTTTCTAACCCAGGCCCTTGCTTCTGCCTCAAATATTCTTTTCTGGCTTCCCTGCCTGCTCACCTCCTCCTCACCTCCAAAGCCCAGGGCAGGGCTCCCACAGGGCTCTCTTCGCCTCAGTCTTTGCACTGAGCACTTGTGGAGTGGTTGCTGTTTGCTTGCCTCCCCGCCACAAAGTGGTTCCCTCAGGGCAATGGCCTAGTCTTCCTCATCGATTCACCTCTGTATTCACTTCCTCATCGATTCACCTCTGAATATTTGCACATGGTGAAGCTTTTCAAAGGTGAAGCTTTGCACATGGGCCACTGCTCAGAACATGGCGAGTTTAGGGACCCGCAGCATGAGCGCCACTTGGAGCCTGTGAGAAGGGAAGAGTCTCAGACTCCATCCAGCCCTCTTGAATCTTAATCTTCGATTTAACAAGATGCTCAGGTAATCTGCGACCACATTCAAGTTTAAAATACTAGACCAGGTGGGGTGAGAAACACTGAATCAGAGTTGGTGAAGAATCCTGTTGTTCCTGCTGCAGTTCTCTGTCCTCCAGGAGGACACGCTGTGAAGGGAAAGCTAACGCTTCAACCCTCTCTCCTCAGCCCTGCAGTAGATCCTGGACGTGAACTCTGCAGAGCTTGGGGGCCTGTTTCCATGTTCCTACCACCTACACCTACTACTTTCAAAGAAACCACAACCTGGACCTGGAACAGAACCGGACGTGCCAAAATGCCTGAGGACATTTCACCGAAACGTGGCTGGCCTGATGGGAAGCTGGCATGACGAGAAATGTCAGGAGTCTTCCTCTTTGAGGTTTCGAGCTTTGTGTTGCAAATTCAATGGTCCAGATTGAGATCGGATGAGTCAAGTTCAGATAACCATCCAAACATTTTAGATGGGGACTGAAACCAAATCTGTGTTCTCAAACCATTCTAAATGTGTTGATTGCTGGTTCTGGTTTGTCGTACAACCCGATCCAAGAGCATACACTCATTTCTCTAATAGTAGATGCATAATTTGCTCAGCAGTGGAAAATCTAAGTGTAGCATCAAAGGTCAAAAGTTGCGAGAAACTTGACACCTTCGAGACCGTGCCAAACCTTTCCAATAACAAAGTCTCTCAGTCAAACCTTCAGAGGAAAATAGAGCCCATTTGACCCGAAGTCCCGCAAAACAGGTATGAACTATGCTGTCCGTTAAAAATGGCCGAACTCTTTGCGAGAGCATTAAGGATGACCTCCACCTAAGTAGCACATTCTACCCCCAGAAGACTAAAGCCCACACGTGGTTCATGAAATAGCAACCCATAGCCACGGCCTATGAGGCATGGAGATATTACAGAAATTCGGGATCCAGAAAATGAAACCAAAGTTCTCATCCTTATCTCCTAAATTCCCTAAATTGTGACACACTAAATAAGTATTTATTATTATCTGAGGACAAAATCTTAAACTGTTGGCTGCATATCAGAGCTATTAACTTAATGTACATTTATTGGGCATTCACTGTGTGCTAGGGGATGTGTTCGTGTTTAGAATTCAATGTGGAACTCCCCCCTTTCTCCTCTGACTGCCTTTCTCTTTTCAAATATTTAGTGACCATCCACTAGGTGCTAAAAACTGTGTTGGGGCCTGGAGCAGGAGATTTTCTGTCCTTGAGTCCCTGATGTCCCAGCTGGGAGCGACAGATGCATCAACCAATTACATGGTGGGAAAAGTTTTCTTATAATGGTATGTACATAGTCCACAGGGATATCCTTAACAATCATGCTCTAGCTTGAGCCCCTGGGAAAGACTTCTGGGCTCTTCCTGAGGATGCCAACAATAAAATTAGATCCCAAAGACGCTATTGATAATGCTATATCTTTTTTGGAATTGAAGAATGCATGAGGGAATCACATGCATAACCCAGTTGATAAAGAGGTCAACTATCCATAGCAGAGGTGGTTTAATGTCAATCACATGTCTCAGAAAAATGTACTTACCTCTTAATTTTTGTAAGTCAACTTCCACTAGAGGACCTGGGTCTGTCTGTAGACTCAAGCACTTACACTGGTGAAGCCACATTTCTGTTTAAAAGCACCTTCATAAATGTTTGCTCATTGGGCTCTCAGAGTCACCCCCCTGGGGTATAGTTGGTGGCTTGTCACAACGTGACATGGCTAGTATGTGTGGCACTGAGACAAGGACTCTCTTTACACTGTACTCATGGTCAAGTAAAAGGCAGCTACTTCTTACTTTTAAGCATGAGAAATATTTTTTTGAAATTCCAAGGAATGAAGGGTCTCCCTAAACCGCCTTTCTCTTTATGTAACTTGACACTAAGTATCCTGGTGTGTTAGACTCCCCTCTATTTCAGTGGACCTGCAGAAGGCCACACAACTCAGATATCAGGAGACAAAAGGATCTAAAGGAATTCTAGGTCACTGGGCTCTCCTCAGTAGGTATACTGAGCTGCCCTCGAAATAGGTCCTTAGTTTTAGGACAGAAAGAAATCAATTTACGGAGGTGGTCAACCTTAAGCTCAAATTATTTTCACTCTAGATTTTATCATAGCTCTACTTGACAAATATGCCAACCTCCATTAACATGGAATGCAATCAGTTCAGAGGGGACAGGAACTGGGCACTTTAGGAATGTCTTCTATATACAGATCTTTAACTCCCTTTAGCATTTTTTTTTTCTTTAGAAGTTTTCTAAGCCTGTGGACTCTTCATTATTCAAAGACAGACCCTGATTTTTACCCCTCCTCCCAAGGTTACCTCCTGTGGGTCTTAGCATCCCTCTTCTCTGCAAAGGTCAGTACAAGAAGGAAGAGGGAAAGGCACAGAGAAACTCAAAACTATCTATCTATTAAGATTCTTAGCTGGGATGTATATACGAGCAAAAAAAAAAAAAAA
>RCUC01108360.1:0-18889 GCA_003697995.1 Taxidea taxus jeffersonii
AAAATTTTTATTTATTTGACAGAGATCACAAGTAGGCAGAGAGAGAGGAAGGGAAGCAGACTCCCTGCCAAGCAGAAAGCCCGATGCGGGGCCCAATCCCAGGACCCTAGTATCATGACCTGACAATGCCAAATATTTTTAATTGAGTATCATATTATTTTTCCTAGCTCACCTAATGAACTATGATAGTATATGGAATTGGAATTTTTGTTTGGTCTGTTTTGTTCTGTTTGCCCTGACCAGGTTGATGTATTACTGGCAGAGTAGTGCAATTTCTTCCTGGCTTTCACAATGTAAACCAGAATCACTGTGACTTTGCCTTGACCAGAGCTTGCATGGAGATGCATTCATGCAGAAAAAAAGGAGACAAGGACACAAAATCTAGGGTTGTGTGAGCAATGATGGGAAGCAGCTAATGTCTCTATAGCTCCTCTTTTTGTGAATAATTTGGTGACCCTGACTCTAAAGCAGCCCAACAAATCTTTACTCCAGACTTCAGAGCAACTATAATAAATGTTGGAGGGAGTATATCTTCGTGGTTAAGACCTTGGGCTCCAAAGTCAGACTAGATTTAGACTCTGGCTCTGCAGCTTACCAACATATTGACCTTGGCTCATTTATTTTACGCTCTACCCACATTTCTCATCTGAAAACAGTGGGAGACAGAAATAGGCAACTGTTCTCATTTCTGTGAAAAATAAGTGAAAATATGCATGTAAAGATCTTACACACAGTGGTGATGACAATGATGATGATGGTGGTGAGATAAGCAATGCTGGCAGCAGTTTTTAGGTCGCTAATTTACTCATTAGAGAGATATGCACATTTTTTTTCAGTCAATGTGTTGGACACTAGCAATAGAAAATTTGTGTCTCGTGGAGGTAAAATTGAATGGTAAAAAGCAGAAAGATAAACCAAGCTCTGCAGTTTAACACAGGAAATAGGTATAACTTCATGAAAGAAGAGAATTGTATAAATGAGACTGCGCATTTAGAGAAATCTGGCTAGGAAAGGTTAAGTGCATGCAATCTTTCCAGACTGAAAAACTAAAGAGTTAATTTTTTGAAGAGGAGTAGGGAATTGTAGATAGTGCAAAGATACAAACACACAAAACAGTAAAATAAAAACAGCATTACAAAACCAGGACTCAAGAATTAATGGTTGGGGGGGAAAAAAAGAATTTTAATGGTTGAATGATCCCTAGCAGAGGCAAGCTTTAACATGTAGGAAAACAGAAATCCTTCATATTAGTCTCTGAGGAGAAAATAATGGCAGATGTGTTAATCTAACCCAAGCGAAGTCTGGTTTTACTCAGTACAGCAATCCCAGATTTCATTTCAAGCAGAGCAGCCCATGAAAAAAGGTCAGTCTTAGAGTATTAGTCTCTTAGACTGTCAGAGCTGAGAGAATGGTTAGGTCAGTTTCCTAAATGGCAGTTACTATCATAACTGCATTAAAGACACCTGGGGAATTTTCAGAAATACACATTCCGGGGTACCTCTCTCAGACATTTTGAGAATGCTGGTCTAGGATAAGACCTCTCTGCTTTGGCATACCACTCCCAGTCAGCACCACCACCATGTTGTTCTGATGAATACTAGATTTGTAATCCCGTCAACCATCACCCCTTTTTCTGTGATCCCAAAGAGAAGAAACTTAACCTTAAAAATCGTAAAATAAGGGGCGCCTGGGTGGCTCAGTGGGTTAAAGCCTCTGCCTTCGGCTCAGGTCATGATCCCACGGTTCTGGGATCGAGCCCCGTGTCGGGATCTCTGCTCAGTGGGGAGCCAGTTTCCCCTCTCTCTCTTCCTGCCTCTCTGACTGACTACTTGTGATCCCTCTCTCCGTCAAATAAATAAATAAAATCTTTAAAAAAATCGTAAAATAAGTAAGAAACAAAATTGAAACTACAACTCAAGCCTTCCAACTTCCTACACAGGACTTTTCCTACTGCACTTTAGAAATAGTACAAGTCAATACTACCGTTTCCACTGACTTTTTCATGATGCCGATCAGAGCAACCATTAGAATCATCTTTTTTAATCAAAGCAGGCTTCAGATCAGGAATCACAAAACAGCACACTGCAAACTGTTTCTGGCCAGCAAGCTGTTTCATTTCTTCCACACATAATTTTTTCAATGGTTTGTAATGCCTTTACATTGAACATGCCCTCTCTCATTGGCCAAAAGCTCTTCCACAGACAACTGACTTGTATCCAGATGTTTTCACTTATATAATTTTCAGTCCAACCCCTTAGAAACATTTGAGCTGTGATCTAGGCACTAAAGAGCAATTAAAAGGCAAAAAAACCTTTATATTAGAGAGTAACTTAACTAGCTCCTCTTGAGTATATTAACAGATTATTTAATTAATTTATCTAACAATTAATTAATTTCAAAAATACATCAAAGCTACATAGGGAAAAAAAGAAAGTCTCAGGTGTCTTTCATAGCCAAGCCACATTCTCCACTCTCTACCCTTCAACCTTGTATGTACCAGATACCTTTTTCTCTACACAGACCTAATTCATGGCTGGACACCTAATTCAGAGGCTATGTTAGGTCCATCAGATTCTGTCTCTGAGAAAATTACACTGGTACACTTAGAGATCAGACCAATCAAATTCAGATACCGGACTTGCAAAGTTGAATAGCCTCAAATATACAGAGGCCACTTTCTGGGGACAAGTCATGATGAGACCTCCTCTGCAAATAAGCAGCATATACTCTCTGAAGTTAAAGAAAAGAAGATGCATAGAGAGGAGAGATGTATACACATGCCACCCCAGAGAAAAACAGATGGAAAGGGTAATTGCTTTTATTACTGATGACCTCCCAGGTCCTTTTTTCAGTTCTACTTAAGGCATGGCTACAATTTCTGCTCTTGGCTTCAGACAGATGGTTGTTCTCATTTGCTCAGATTAGTTGGGGTGGGTTTCCATTTCTTAAAACCAAACAATCTCTGGTAAAGACAGCCACCTTGGGATATACTTCAATCACAGAGGAAGGTAAGGATGTTCAGAACAAGGGCTGACTTTGGAAGGCTGCCCAGAGAATGCATATCTACAGATAGTGGGGTCACTGGCAAGGCCTGAAGCAGTGAACTTTGCAAGGGTGGGAGGGAGTGAATTAGGAAAATCTAAAGGAAAGACTCACTTCCCTAAAAAAGAAAATTTGAGCAGAAAAGGGTGCAGGTTAGCAAAGTGAAACCAATGACAAATTTTACCTACTTCATAATTTTAACAAATGGCTGCCTCTGAGCTTATATCTTTTTCTTTTTTTTAATTCAAAAATACTGGATCTGAATAGTAAGCACTTTAATTCTTTAGGCTTCAGTTATTATAGATGGAAAATGTGGAATAATGATAGCTTTCAGATTTATAAAGATCAAATAAGACTAATGGATGTAAAGGCATATTAAAAACTCTAAAATGTTATATAAATGTAACTATTTCAATAAACTGGTACATAAGTAAAAAAAAATACTGGATCATTCATTTCTGCTGAAAAAATGAAATATCTTTTCAAAGCCATCAAAAGATGCAAGACTGTTTGGGGTATTTCCACTCACTAAAGTAATTAGGAAGCACTCTAACTAAATTAGGTCATTCCAAAGATCACTGCAAATATTTACTTATTTACTTATATATTTATATTGCAAATAATATAGTTATATTTTTTACATGTTAGCTATAATGAATTGAAGTATAATCTGACCTACAAACAAGCTTATTTGGAAGCACTGACATTCTGTGTGTGACACTGAGCCATTCTGTACCCACCGTAGAGCCTACACAGCAATCAGTAAGTATGTAAGATCAGACTTAAGTTCTTTATAACGCTTTCTAGCTAAACATTCCCTGATTACTAGTTCTTAAGGTGCAATGGAAGCCCTTACAGTGAGCATGTGAAACCGGTAGCTCTGAGCCTAAGAAAATACCCAATAATTCAGGCTCTTACTATAGATCCCCCACCCTTTGCTCATATAATGACAAAGGTCCTTGTTCTTCTGAATCTGCTTTCAAGTTCAGTACCCTTTCTTAAATTCACAGTTGGGGGAGCAAAGAAGAAATAAGTTTCCTTCAAGCTCATGCTTATTTTCCTTACCCCCACAAAGTAAAAACATTTTCTTTAACTGATTCTTGTGGTGAAAAATGAAGAGTCACCCTGCTATCTATTATTTGGCGATGAGCAATTAATAAATTCATCAGTAAAGTTAACAATCTTGGATTAGGAAATATTTAGTTCTAGCCAGAAATGTTATTCATTTGCCTTTTTATTATTCTAGTATTAAATTTTTCTGTGAGTATAATTACAAAAGTATTTTCTTATCTAAAACTATAAGTTATTTTGTTGTAGAATGCAAGAAAATGAATGTAACTCTCACATTCTTAACATCCTTTGAAAAACTGAACATAAAATTCAGAGGAACTCAATGTTGCCATTATAATGCTTACTGAAAATGAATGCTTAAGTATTGTTTCCTTAGATTGAGGTGTATTTTAGTGACACAGAAGTGAATAGAAGGCATTTTTATGGTAGTTTTTATAAACAATAGTGAATTTTATTATTTGAGGATATGATTCAGGAGGAGCAAAAAAATCTACCTGTACTTTTGTGACAATGAATGCAACTAGTCTGTATGTTGATTCTAATCTAGTAAAGTAAAAATGCCATGTAACAAGATTGTGTAGTATTTGCACACACAAAAATTGCCATCTGAAAATATTTGTGAAAACCTATTTTTATTCCTGAATCTAAGCTGAATGCATAATTTAGTGCTTATTTTCAGAACAAATAGCCTGGAAAAATTTCATGCACAATTGATGATAATTTGAGTGTACAATCCATGGCTTGAGCTCATTAACATATTCATTCTGTCTAAGCTCTGTGTGCAAATTTAAATTGTAGTTTTCCAAAAACTGCTCATAATAACTCCAAAACATCAAAACGAGTCATTCTTAACGCCAATGGTTGAGTCTGAAGATTTCCCCATGAGAAGAAATCTTTTGGAAGATAACTCCCATCTCTGAAAAAAAGATCATCACAATACAGGATATAATTTACATTTTGAGTTTACTAATTTAAAAAGTAAAAAAAAAACAAAACAAAACTGCAATATATAAATAAAAATTTCATGTAGTAGTAACGAGGGAAAAAAGTGTCTGTGTTTGTATGTATGTGTAAATTCCTAGTGAAAATCCCAAAATATGTGTTTCTGGTTTCATTTTCTCTTTTACATAGTGATTTTTTTTTTAATTCAAAGTGGATTTTTTAAATTGGTTTATATATCATCACAGTAATAAAAATATTTAAAAGTAAGGACTATTAAGATATTATTTTTTCTAAGAAAAAATTTAAATGTCTGCATTGACTAAAAATCTCAAAACCTCTTTTTAAATTTTATTTTAATCAGCATAAGTGTAAATGCTATTGTTGGGAAAGCAAAAGAGGCTTAGTTCTGATTTTAGACATGTTATATTTGATACATGATTAATTGTTTCAAGTTGATCATGGCGTGGTAGAATCCTTCACTTGTCTTGAGTTGCAGTTTTATAAATTATTATACAAAAGAGGAAAAGGTATTACTAGAAAGAAGTAGAATATTTTAAATAAACGTGTTTGAAAATTTAATCAAAATCTAAAGTTCTGATTTACTACATATAGTATGGCATAATACAATACTCCAAACCGGTCATATTTTTCGTAGAAATTTTAGACATCGCCTACATTGAAATATATAACACCAGGTATTTTTCATAATTTTAATATTTTCCATACCTGATTCATAATTACATTATGCTGAACATTAAAGTAAACAAACCTTAATGAATCTCCACAAACAAATAACTGATAAATCAATGAAACTTCTCAAGAAAACACCATCTATAAACCAGGGTTTTATATTTGGTAGTATAGTCGTACAAGAGTATGCCTTTCAGCACTGATGCATTACATAAGAGAAATTGACAAGGTTACAATTTGTGTTGCTAATGGAAATTATTTTTTCAGGAATTAACCTTTAGGCTACAAAGAATGACAGATATTCAAATATTCTCAAATGAGTATTTAAATTGAAAATTTCTATTCATTCCTGCCCCCCAACAGAACTTCCATTCTGGATTCCAGCATGTCATACACACAATTGAATTCTTAACAGCTGCCATTCAAAAGAACTGCAGAGGACCATTTGAAAGTAATATTTTGCTCTGTGTGACATCTAATTTTTTTCCCCTCAGAAATCATAATTTTTTTACACACCTCATAGTCTTCCTAACAGGAAACCAGCTCTGCCTGTCATTTTGATTGGGGAGGAACCTTGTTTTCCAGGTCACTGGCTTGAATCCTGGAGACAAGATATTCATGAGGGACCTGGATGGGGAATTTACATCTCCGTGCAGAGTTTTCCTCTCCATTTGCCAGCATGCCAGGTCAGTGAGCTGCTCTGTCAGAGGGAAGATAATGGCTGCTGTAGTGCCCCCTGCTTATTACACACTCAATGCTTCTGACCTTCCTGGGAAACCTCCCAAAGCATTCTGATTTGAGGTATCCCCCCACTCTTTAAGACCCTCTCACACTCAGAGCCTCCTGCCTGAAACGCAACATGATTCATGACACTGGACGAGGCTACTCCCAAACCAGATTTCAAACTTTTTCTCCTCCATTAAAAACTTACTGCATGTGCAGAGAAGAAAAAAAAAATTGTTACATAGCTTTTAAATTTAAATTTTATAAAATGAACACCCAAAACCAATGCATCCAATTTAGCCGAAACAAAGTAAAATAAAATCATCAGAACAGTTGGGGGGGGTGGGGAACGGCTCATAGTTTGTCAACCTTTATTTACAACTTGAGCAGTTGTAAAAATAAATAAATAAATAAATATCCTATATTTTAGACACCAAAATAACAAAATTCTATTTTTGCAGAAATTAAATGTATTTTTAGTAGACCATAGTGCTGTCTTTTGATCTGGCAAAATTAGAAGTGACTCCTCTTCCTATGCTAATAGTGCCTTGATTTGATTCTTTTCTTTGTAATACAATGGATGTTTTGGGACAATGAGAGATAGAAACTAAGCATGGGGTTAACTGTGTCTTCATATTCTAGCCCAGATATTCAAATATTATCTGAAATAATTCCACTCTCTGATTTTCTTTAATTTATTTAAACAACCAAACACTCTAGCACTCCTCTAATCATTTAGATAAGGAACCAGTAAAGAGAAATTTATGTGCAAATGCCATGAATGTCTCAATATGGGGAGAATAGTACTGCTTCCTCTGGTTCTGGGAGGAGGCCCACAGGTAATTTCTTACCACAACTTTCTTACTTCATTTTTGATACACTCAATGTTCAATGGTGACAACAATGAGCAAGCACAGTCTAGGCAAGAGGGGCTCTCATGAGAATTTTCCAAACATTCCATATTCCCTCTATTTCAGTAAATAGTGTATCTATTGGTAAAAGGAGCACACACATTTCAATACAACTTATAAAAACTTGCAGACTGAATATTTTTTCTCCAAAAGGGAAAATATAATTATTTACTGATGCTGGAGGGGTTCCCCAAATATTTTCCCTAAGTAAAGTCTTTTGTAGATTTTTTAATTTAAAAATTTTAAACTGAACTTTCATGATATACTAGAAACATGTAACTACTATATAGGATAACAACCAAAAGGAGAGTCATTAGATTATATGAGTTTGCATTTTGTTAGGTATAAAGGGATATTGCTATTGAAGACTGATTTGATGGGTGTAGAGATTAAAGAGAATATACTTAGACTTTTTTAGAAATTTTTTAGAACTTTTTAGGAAGTTTTGAAAGTCCAGTTATATGAAAGTTATTTTGAAAGGCCAGTTGCCTTGGGACATTCTGCATTCAGCGCTGGCCTGGACTGGCAGGCAATGAATGACAAAACACAAAGGGACAACTGTATCCTCCTTATCAATAGCCAACATCCACATCACAGGGCCAGCTTCCAGGATAGATTCTGAGTTTATCAAAGGTTTACCAACATTTTGGTCTCAGAACCTCTTTTCTTTCTTAAAATTCTCTTTCTTTCATTCTTAAAAAATCCTAAAGCACTTTTATGTGAATTATATCTGTTGACATTTAACACACTGGAAATTAAAAGAAAACATTTTAATGTTTATTAATTTATTCATTTTAAAGTAATAGAAATAAGCCTACTCTATGTTAATATAAATATTATTTATGAAAATAATTATTTATGAAAATAATTATTTTCCAAACAAAATAATTCATGAGAAAAATGGCATATTCATATTTTTGAAAATCATTTTAATGTCTGGGTTAATAGACAGCAACTTAATTCTCTTATCAGCTTAACACTTAACCTGATTCAACATGTTGCCTTTATTGAACAGTATGAAGGAAATCTGCCCTCGCACAGATATTCCGTTGGAAAAGCCAAGCATATTTTAATAGCCTTTTCAGATAATTGTGTATCTTATTCACTGATATTATACCAAAACTCAACCTGTGGTAATTTCTTAATGGTTATTTTCAATGTGGCTCTAAACCTACAAAAATTTTTTGTACCACTTACATTAAAGACATTAGTTTATTTTCCACTTTTTTTTTTAAAGATTTTATTTATTTATTTGACAGAAGGAGAGAGAGAGAACCAGAGACCACAAGTGGGCAGAGAGGCAGAGGGAGAGGGAGAAGCAGGCTCCCCAGTGAGCAGAGAGCCCAACTTGGGGCTTGATCCCAGGACCCTGAGATCATGACCTGATCCAAAGGCAGATGCTTAACTGACTGAGCCACCCAGGTTCCCCTATTTTTTGATTTGAATGAATCTTTAACCCATACATGATTTTGTAGCATCATGAACTAGTTTCCAGAAAATATTGGGCCACTGAGTTAAGTAGATGTTCCAAATATTGACACATTTATTTTTATAATGCCAAACTGTCAAACACAGATAAAGATAGATGACAGATAGATCATCACTACACATCACATTAGAAAAATATAAATGTTGGGTAGGTATCAAATTCAAGGTGGGGATGCAAGTTTCAAATTCTAATTTTTGTTTGAAGGCTCAAATGGTATCATTGCCACCAAAACCTGCCAGTTGTTTTCCTTAAAGTGACAAGCTGACATTGTTCACTTTTGAGAAAATATCTTCCAAATACCTAAGTCTGCATAACCATAGTTTTTCAGTTCTGTTTTCAGGTTTAACTGTACCCCAAGAAAAAAGTAGCTAATATCGCTTATACCTCCAGTGATCACATAAATTCTCTTTGCAAAACAAGCTTCATAATTTGATAGGCAGCAGAAATACCTTCCATGAATTCTGTCACATAGAATACTTAAAAGTCTTAAAGATCAGGATTTAATAAAATTATTCATTTTTACTCCACCTAGGATATACTTAAGTGGAACTGGCTTTATAGCTTGACATCACTGCCTTGAGACTTACTATGGTACCAGTAGTTTGATCTACAATTGCTTTTGCATCATCAGGGTAAATGTCAACACAATGAAAAAGGCAAAGAATACAGGAAAATAGCTTTGACCTCCTGGATCCCGTGAAAGGGTCTCAGACAGGAGTCAACAGATAACACCTGAAGAACTGCAGAGTTTCACACATTTAGCTTGCCTCCGCGATCGATTCTAAAAAGTTCAGAAAGCTTAACACAACACTTTAAATGTTAGCAGAATTAAAGTCTAACTCCTTTTAACCATCAAGTTCTTAACATCCACTGATTACAAAGGGATTTTCACAGGACTATAAAGAAGCAGAGGAGCCCACTGGCAACAAACTGTGCTACCTGGTGCTAACCTTTAGAGTCCATACACTTTGTCCACAAATGTGCATCCCATACAGCCCATGGATGTCTTTTATGTCCTTGGGTAACATTTTATTTTATTATTTTTTTAAGATTTTATTCATTTATTTGAGAGAGAAAGCAAGAGCGGGAAGAGGGACAGGGGGAGAAGGAAAAGCAGACTCCCCGCTGAGTGGGGACCAGACATGGGGCTTGATCCTAGGACCCTGAGATCATGACTTGAGCTGAAGGCAGATGCTTAACCCACTAAGTCACCCAGACAACACCTTGGGTAACATTTTATCAATGCCCGAGGAACTAAGCATTGTTTATACCCAGAATACTAATAAACTTTCTCATGTTTTTTAAAGTATCTTTTCTTTCTAAAGACACATATAATGATAGGCAGATCAGACCTATCTAATTAGAAATATTTTGGGGTAGCTCAAAAAAGGATGCATACTTTAATAGATGATCTTATTTTTATTAAAAGTGATCTATCATCAATTGTTTGGAGGCTAACAATAGGAACTAACATTTATTGACCAGACACTATTCTTAGCACTTAACAAATATCATCTCATTGGCTTTTTGCTACAACCCAGAGATAGGCATTTTCATTATCCTCACTTTACAGATGAAAAAATGTAAATGCAAAACTGTTAAATTGATTTTCCATGTCTATGTGCTATGTTCTCAGCTACCACAGTACACTGCCACTAAAGGAATTATGTACTTTGAAATTTGAATTCATATATATGAAATACTTCAAATATATTTCAAATATTAAGACAATCAGAGCATTATTAAATATGTGCTAAGTTATATGCATTTTTAAAAGATTTTATTTATTTATTTTAGAGAGAGAGAAAGAGGCTGAGAGATAGAGAGAGCACAAGCAGGGGAAGAGTCAGAGGGAGAGGGAGAAGCAGACTCTCCACCAAGCAGGGGTCCTGATGTGGGGATACATCCCAGGGTCTTGGGATTATGACCTGAGCTGAAGGCAGATGCCTAACCAACTGAACTACCCAGGTACCCCAAGTTATATGCATTTTTATTTGTAAAATGTGTTCACAGCATTCCAATGTCAAAGCACTCACAAGTAGAAATTTTAGGCATAAGATCAGACAAATCACAGTTATTTCATACATACTGCTTCTCTTAATCATTTCCAAATGTTTCCTGGAAGTTTTAAAATGAAGTTTTGTTTGTGCTGTGAACACCTGCCTCAAGTTTATCTTGTTCCATATCATTGGTGGAGTGCTAGAACTGTGTTTCAATCTCAGGAACTATTTCAAATTATTTCCATTTTTTAATGTGTTAAAATCCACTTAGACTTCTCAAACATCAGACATAAATTTCTATATACACACAATATATGTACACATGCATACACACATCACAATTAGCATTCTTTCATCATCTCACAAATTTTTGAGAGTACACAACTGTTACAGACTGAATTGTGACCCACCAAAATTCATATGTTAAAGCCCTAACCTCTAATCTGACTATTTGGAGATAGTGCTTTAAGAAGGTAATTATGGGGGCGCCTGGGTGGCTCAGTGCGTTAAAGCCTCTGCCTTCAGCTCAGGTCATGATCCCAGGGTCCTGGGATCGAGCCCCACGCTGGGCTCTCTGCTCAGCAGGGAGCCTGCTTCCCTCTCTCTCTCTGCCTGCCTCTCTGCCTACTTGTGATCTCTATCTGTCAGATAAATAAATAAAATCTTTAAAAAAAAAACAAAATACATGTAAGAGCGTGAATGCATGTGTGCATGTGCACACACACGCGCACACACACACACACACACACACACTCTCTCACAACATGCCGCCTCACTTAAAAATGGTACTTGGTCAACATTGCTTTTTCAGAGTCAAGATTTTAAGTTAAGCATAATATTTTTTTAAAAAGTAGGGCCCAAATTTTCTGATTTATAAAGAGTTCAATCCAAGAACAACTTAAATGAAATGAATAGAGGATTTTTAATTGAGGACCAGATTTGGATTCAAACAACAGATCCTGAGCAAGCACAAATCTTTTTCACCCTGAGGTTTCAATATATTCATAGGTAAGAAAAATGCCTTATTCACTAAGCTACTGTGATAACTGAACGAGAAAATAAATATGAAAGCATACCTAGCTTTTCTGACAACCTATGGAAGCTGAGAAAAAATTAGAAATCTAGCATGGTCTCCAATGCTCCCTTTCAGCACATTCCTATCCTCCTTGGTGTCACTGAGCTGAGGTCTCTAGATTATTGCTCGAAATTCCTGAGTCCAGTCACCATAAAGCTTCTAACATTTTATTTCCATTGAAGGGATAACTGCCTTTTTACCTAATTATCCCCTTAAGCTTACGTCTGGCTTTCTCTGACTTTTTTCTCTTTTTTTAAAAGATTTTATTTATTTGACACAGAGAGAGAGCACAGCAGGCAGAGGAGCAAGCAGGGGGAGAGAGAGAAGCAGGCTCTCTGCTAAGCAGGGAGCCTAATGTGGGGCTTGATCCCAGGACCCTGGGATCATGGCCTGAGAAAAAGGCAGATGCTTAACCAACTGAGGACTGAGTCACACAGGTGCCCCTGGCTTTCTCTGACTTTTGAGGGATAGGGAAACTAATCTGGTAAATTAATTCTTACAAACATCAAAAGATAGGGAATTTTCACACTAAGCCCAACCAGTTTTGACTGGGAGACACACACATGCATACACATGCACACACACACACACACACACACACACACACACACACACACAGGTACTATGTCAACCATTCTTTCTATCTCTTATTTAATCTTAAAGAGTAAATTTTCTAATTGCTCTGTGTTTTCTAATTAAAGGTTTTCTATTTCATTTTCACTTAAAACTTAAAATAATTGATTTAGTAATATGGATCTATTCATATTTTTTTTTCAAAGTTTCAGTACTTCAGTTTAAGTTTTACTATTAAATACCTGCATATTTTATTTCTGTAGGTAAACCTAAATGACTAATAATATTAAAGGTTGAGGGATCCCAAAACTATTTGCACCTATTTCCCAAGAGTTTCATGAGTAATAATGCTTAGTAAAAACCACAGTACTACTTCAAAAACCTCCTGGAAAGCTCCTGTCATGTAAAGTCCCTAAACCTTTCTGTTAAAACTGCAGGATGGCTCTTCTAACAACCTTTTTCCTAGCCCCCTACGTGAAGTCTGAATAGAAATCCTAGTGAGTTCCTCTGTACTTTCCATCATTGGATCTTTTGAGAATAAAGAGTTATTTCTTCAGGAGGCTTCCTGTTAAGGAAGGAGAGTACATCCTTGAGACTCTTCAAGTAAAATCCCCATGAATTCAACCAAGTTTTCAGCATGCTGCTATACAAATGTGTTTCTGACCCTGAGCAGAGGAACATTCTCTTTGTTCCTGCATATAATTTAGTTTCCACTTCCACTGTGCTTCTGAGAAAAGGATACCGCAAGGTAGTGGGAGGAGAACGAGACTAGAAATAAAAAGACAAGATCGAGGACTCTAATTAGTTCTGTAGGCTTGCGCAGAGAGGCCATTAAACACTTTCTTCCTCACCCTGCAGGTCAAGGCAAAAAATTAATGCCTGCCTTGCCTATCTCCAGGTTGTTGTGAAGTTCTAACACTGTGAACGCATGTAATGAATTCTGTGCAATACAATTATGAGAAAAAAGTCAATTACATAAATTCCCAACTAATTTAAAATACATTTATGAATCAAAAACTAATATGAACTCTAATTTTAAAAGATCAAGTACCACTCAGATAATAGGTACAACCCTAATAGTAAAAGACATACAGATGGCTAGCAGACACATGAAAAAATGTTCATCATCATTAGCCTTCAAGGAAATTCAAACCAAAACCACACTGAGGTACCACCTTAAGCCAGTTAGAATGGCAAAAATTAACAAGGCAAGAAATAACAAATGTTGGAGAGGCTGTGGAGAAAGGGGAACCCTCTCATACTTTTGATGGGAATGCAAGTTGGTGTAGCCACTTTGGAAAACAGTGTGGAGGTTCCTCAAAAAAATTAAAAATAGAGCTACCCTATGACCCTGCAATTGCACTACTGGGTATTTACACCAAAGATGCAGATATAGTGAAAAGAAGGGCCATCTGTACCCCAATGTTCATAGCAGCAATGTCCACAATAGCCAAACTGTGGAAAGAGCCGAGATGCCCTTCGACAGATGAATGGATAAAGATATGATCCATATATACAATGGAGTATTATGCCTCCATCAGAAAGGATGAATACCCAACTTTTGCATCAACATGAATGGTACTGGAGGAGATTATGCTCAGTGAAATAAGTCAAGAAGACAAAGTCAATTATCATATGGTTTCACTTACTTATGGAGCATAAAGAATAACTTGGAGGGCATTAGGAGAAGGAAAGGAAAAGTGAAGGGGGTATATCAGAGGGGGAGACAAACCACAAGAGACTGTGGACTCTAAGAAACAAACTGAGGGTTTTAGAGGGGAGGGAGATGGGGATGGTGGTGAGCCTGTGAGTGGGTATTAAGGAGCACTTATTGCACGGAGCACTGGGAGTTATACGTAAACAATGAAATCTTCGAACACTACATCAAAACTAATGTACTATATGGTGACTACCATAACACAATTACAAAAAAATAAAGATACCTATCTCTCATGTTATGAGAGAAAATCAATGAAAAAATAGTTGATTTTTTTATGTCATATAGATTTCTCTCAAAACTACTTTGATCTCGGGCACCTGGGTGGCTCAGTTGGTTAAGCGACTGCCTTCGGCTCAGGTCATGATCCCAGAGTCCCAGGATTGAGTCCCGCATTGGGCTCCCAGCTCCATGGGGAGTCTGCTTCTCCCTCTGACCTTCTCGCCTCTCATGCTCTCTCTCACTGTCTCTCTCTCAAATAAATAAATAAAATCTTAAAAAAGAATAGTTTGATCTCAGTTAGCCACTAAAGAAATATATAAATCAGTCTTAAATTTGAATTACTCATTATGTCTTTTTCTAAACTGACATCACAGACTAGGAAGAAAATTTTAAGACTTAATTGGAGAAAAAAAGGCATCCTTTTATTTCATAATATTTGAAATGTCTTGTCTACATTTTCATATTAATCTGTACCTTTCTAAAGATTACATTGATTCTTTCAAAATGATAGTATCATAACTGTTGGGAGACAATTCTCTCTGGGTTTCTCTTGTTGCTACATGTCTTGGAAGTAGAGACATTAACTGCCTCTGCTCTGAACAATCTTCCAAGAATGTTTATACAGAAAACAATCTTGAAAATACAGATAGTGCTTACCTCTGGGGAAAATGCATGTTTGTTTCAGCCTAGTATAGTAAAGATAATATTACCCTTGGAGGCAATGTTTGTTGGGCTTACTACCCATTGAAAAAGATCTGGGTTCTTTAAGCTCAGATTCCTCCAGGAAAGCATAGCATATTGCATGTGCATATGTTACATCTTGGTATTGTCTTTTGGCAACCAGGGCTCAGAAAACCAGTGCAAAGGCTGATATTCCAGCTACCACTACTGCTGCTAAGTAGTAAGTTCTCTGTCTGACCTATGTGTCTTGTGCTTTCTACCATCGTGCATGAAATTGTGGCAGACTAATTTACTAGTGTTCAAATGGGGTAGATTTTAGATTCTTCATAATTGTTAACAATAAAAACATCTGATGAAAAGATAATATAAATGATCTTTCTCATTATTTTCTATCATTAAATTCCATTAGTGAGTTATCAGAAAACAATAACAACAACAACAACAAACAAACTTACTAAATCTGAAACATAACTCAGTGAAGGTAATGCCACAGTAAACTTTTACTAGAGTCTATTTACTAAAGCCTGGGATATTTAGCTATGCAACTAAAATTGCCCAAATTGAAATCCAGGGTTCATTTTGGCCAGAGAAACACCTGGTTCCTTCTTCTTTCTCACACTATAGTAAAAGAGCTTTTAATCATATTATATCTGTCCACACGTCTTTTTAGTAAAACATGTTCACATATCCCAGAAGGAGCAAATAGACTCTGACCTTCAGGCCACCACCATTTGGTCTGGGAGTAAAAAACTAAACATGCTCAGCCAATTCTAGTCTTGTGCCACGGAATTTGGAATAATGACACAAGAAGTGAGATTTTTATTGTTATGAGGTTGTGCTGAAAGGTGATGGTGACTGGGAGAGTGAGAATTCTGTTTGAAGGCTGCCATGGTGAGATGTATGCATATAGAATAGCAAGAAGTCACTCTGGACAGATAAAAATGAAGGAGACACAGAGTAGTGACAAGAGTTGTGTAGGGCTCAAAAGAGAGAGACAGACACAGAGAGATAGATGCTTGCTCTCATTCCATCTCTCATGGACAGTGACTCTGCTTCCTGCACTGATGCCCAAAGGATCTTTCAGTATTCTATCATGAAATTTCCTTTATTCAAGGAAGAAAAGAGCCCCTGATTTCGTAAGTGTGTGAGTTTTATTTATTTATATTATTTTTACTTTAGCATAAATAAATATTTTACTCAGTGATTTTCTTATCATTGAAATAAAGTGAGTCCAATTCTGAGATCAACCAGAGCATGTCATTATATAATGGAATAGTATATAAGTTGATAGAATTAATGCGATTGCTTACATAACAATTCTTATAATGTAACCTAAAACCAAATACAACAAACATAGAAATTTCACAATGATGGGGAAAAGCAAAGGCAATCAGACAGACTTGACTTAGAAAAATATTAGTTATGTTTGCATAGACTAATAATAAAAATTTTCCAATCCAGTTTTTTCATCTATAAAATAGAGTATTAATGCCTATCTTATAGACATCAATTTTTGCAGTAAGGACTAAAAATTATTGACATGACAATGGTGTCACAACTCCTAGGTCATCTCCACTCTTCCCCATTCCTACAAATTTCTCCCCTAAGTATCTGGTAGGCTAGACTGGTACTGAGGTTAATAGCCTGGTCATCCCCACATGCATGCACCCTTCCCTTGTGATCTCACAGTGAGTCTGTCTTTGTTGGACCAGATACTAAGCTTTGGTGGTGAACACTTAGGGAACGGATAGAAATGGGAAAAACCCAGGAGGCAGAAGTTAGGAGAAATAACTATGCAAAAATCCATCATGTCAGTATATGTAAAGGAGGGAGAGGAAACAGGAGGGAAAGAAAGTAAAGGCACTGAATTATTGGGGAATTGATCTCTGGATAGTATTGAAGAGGTAGAAAAAATTAGAAAGGTGAGAATAGAAAGTAGGAAAGTATTGCTAAAAGATACCAATTGGATCCTCAACATGTGTAATCAAAGAATGAAACTGCTTTTTTTAATTTGGAGATAGTGGCAGGAGGAGGTTGAAACTACTCAGCATGGCTGTTGAAATGTAGTTCTTTAAATGGAATATTATCTTAAGTTTAAATCATATAGATCCACAGCAATAATATTTATATATAAAGTATACAAAAACATATCAAGCTCTCAACAGAGTCATCTTGATTTTTCATGGTATTCCAGACTCAGTATGAATAAAGGAATGGAAAATATAAAAGACTTAGATTCCACTGTCAAAGGCAATGAAAATATTTGTATTTGGCTTATGACCTGTAAGAACGATGGGACAACACCACTGAAAACTTTTGTTATCAGTCTGAAATTACTCTACTGCTTTTGTCTAATGCAGACCTCCTAGCTAGCCAACAGTTCTTTGCTTTGAGTGCTTGATGATGCAGCTGAATTAGGGCCTCACTGAGAGTCATGCTTAGTCCTTATAGATAGAGAATAATTGTCATTATGCATTAAACTACTGCTATATGGCATACAATACATTGTGAACATTATATATTATACCACCTATTTCTCAACACATATTCATACAATGACCATCTCCACTTACAATAAAGGGGAATGAAACAAAGAAGTTAAATAATATACTGTATTAGTTAGACTAATATATTAGTATTTCAGACTAATATACTACAGTAGTATTATAGACTAATGTGCTATATTAATATTATGGACTAATACATTAGTATAATTATAATTAGTATATATTATATAATTATTATATTAGTTATATATAATTTGTAATTATTATAGTAATCACTATACTATATTAGTATATTAGAAGCTACCTCTATATTGGGATTCAGAATAAAACTCAAAGTTGTAGCAAAGATCTCTACAACAAACAAATAACTAGACTAGAAGCCCAGAACATCTTCAAACAGCTCAAGTTCAATGGAAGTGGAGGATGAAATGGTGAGTGGGGGTGGGCTGAAGTGGCTCTGAAGTCCCCCAGGCTTACCAGACCTAATTACTCCAGATGCCTACTGGCCAGTATAAATGGGGATCCCAAGATGTATCTAGGTTGCCTCAGTTTAGTCAAGAACTGGGCAGGGAGGAACCTGAAGTGTGGCAGTCAGTGTCAGCAGCTTTTTGGGTCCTAAACAAGCAGAGATGGCACTAGAACCTTACTTTCCTCTGAACGACATCTTCTCAAGATCCTTTAATAACAGAGTTTCTCTCCCACAACCAAACATTCTAAATGTTTATATTCTTATCATTTTGGTTCTTAATAATGTTTGTTGATCTGCCAAGCATTTTTGAAGATTATATTCTTTATTCTTGCAATGAAAAAGTCAAGACTAAGTACAGTGTTTCAGTGTGGTTTTCTGTTTCCTGTCTTACTGTTATAAGCAATGTCAGTGCCATCTCCCAGACAGGTATGAAACATAGGGAAGATCATGAGCCATCACTTAGATTAAATCCAGAGGCTTTTTTCCCCATTATAAATCTAAGCCATCTGACCTTAACAGCAGGTGCCTACTACTTCAAGAGATATAGGATTTGGTGAAGAGAATGGCCCCACATGATATGCACAAACTCTGTTTTATGACATCCCTTTTCATGGTGAGGGCTGACTACAAATTACTTGGATGGCCAAAAGTAGGAGAAAACTCTCATCAAGCAGAAAGGAAAGTTTGCTTGTATAAATTAAGCGACCCTTGAATAAACAAGCAGTAATTGCTATAGTAACTTTGCAAATCACAGAAACAATAGGACAATTTTTTTTT